>CARXXK010001374.1:0-31207 GCA_949089665.1 Macrosiphum euphorbiae
AGTAGTATATATTTGTATGTTCACAGCCAGCTTTTCCAGGGAAAAAAATAATATTTTCTAATATGCTTATAGAATTTATATTTGCCATTATTTTTATTATTTATTATATTTTTAATTTTTAAATTAATTTTTTCAATTTCTTTTAAATACATTTTGCAATTAAATATGCTATTTCGATTTTTATTTTTGATAGAATAATTCTATTAAAAAATGTTTTGGTGCATTTCAGATTTTTGAAAAATATTTTAAGTAATTATTGCATTTAAATGTCACGTGTGCCGAAGTCCCCCATAGGAAAATATTTTTTAGTATTTTTTGCATTTCAGATTTTTTGAAAAATATTTTAATAATTATTGCGTTTCACGATTTGCAAAATAATTAAAGGAATATTGCGTTTCAATTTCTATGAAAAAATATTTTAGGAAATATTGCGTTTCAATTTCTATGAAAAAATATTTTAATAATTATTGCGTTTCACGATTTGCAAAATAATTTAAGAATTATTGCGTTTCACGATTTGCAAAATAATTTAAGGAATTTTGCATTTAAAATGAAAGTGTACCATAGTGACCCCTATACTACTTATATTTGTAATGTCACAGCCAGCTTTTCCAGGGAAAAAAAAAAGTTCAAGGGGGGAATGTCCCCTTGGAGCACTCAGATTTACCGTGTAACACAATTTCACACTGATTGACTACCAAATTTCGTCTCACACAAAAAATATTTAACATTTACCAATTTTTAAAACTAAAATAATTATTTCAAGAAAAAACACAAATTATTAAATCATAGTTTTTTTATTGTTACAAATAAATTCTTAATAATATTTACACAAGTTTTCTTACTTCTCTAGTAAAAGGTACATATTCTACAATACGATCATGAATTAAGAAACAGTAAGCAGTCACACCTGTGAACGATTCTGAAGCTTCAATTTCCAATTGAACATCCACTGCTGAGGCTGTGGCTGAATCGTTTTGTTTCGAAGTATCGATAACTATAATTGGAGCGTTTGTCAGAAAAGTAGAAGGACTCAATATCGGGTTGCGAATACTTTTTTCATAGTACGATTCTTGAAACGATGTATACATATTATATAATAAGGTGAAGTTATTTTTAGTAAAATCTAAATTCAAATTATCGTATGGATAAGCTATAGAGTTCAGAAATACTTTAACGTTTGTTAAATTACAATGATCAAATATACTACAATCTTTTGTTAGCAAATTTTTGCGTCCTTTTTGTAATCCAATTATGATAAATCGTGGTTTTTCTAATTTTGAAGCAGTTTTCAAATTCCATACAACTTTTTTAGTGGTTCCGAGTTCAGGATATTCAAAAGTTTCAAAAGATCTAAAAGGGATAAATAGACTTTTTTCTTTTTCTATAAGTTTCAATAATTTCAACCTTTCTTCATCGTCGACCGTTATATGTGGGACCTTCCAGACTATTTTATTTAAGGTGATTTTACCTTCAGTAGCAGTTGCACCACTTTTAACTTGTAAAGCATTTAAATCACTATGACTTCGGGTTAATATTAATTCCAATCTAGAATTCACTAATATTCTTTTATAGTCTTCAAACAATCCTAACCAATATTTCAATGGTATGCAAGCACTAAATTCACCTTTTTCATTTTCCGATTGCGTTGCGTTTTTAAGATTCCAGCCAGCATTTTCATAACAATTGTAGTTATCTGGCGTACCGGATAAGTAACCTTTCAACGAGCTGGTGATTCCAAGAACACGTGTGCTATCTACTTCTATCCCATTGATTTCCAATCGTATTTGTTCGAAGAGGAAAGAGTAACCGTTATTAGATAGTTTCACTTTGGTAGCATCAGTAATTGTTCCTTCCAAAAAAATAAAGCTTTCGTGTAGATATGGGTAGACATCAGTTTGCTGGATTGATATACGTATTTCATCATTATTATTAAATGATGTAGTATACGGTGTGTATGAATGATATTCAATTTTCGTAATTTTAGAATCCGTTTCGTACTGTGACGTTATGTCTAAAATATCACTTTCAGGCATTCTGCTTTAATTGATAACCCAAAGCTTGTAAAATTTTTTTATTCTGTACCGTTAATTTTTTTACTTTATTTGATGTTGCTGATAGCACTTTAGTCTTATGACTAGTTGTGCTGATCCGAAGTAGCGGGTTTATATTGAATTTCAACCCCATCTCAAGACCCGTAACGTTTAATATGTAACACGATTGTCAATGCCTCACCAAAATTATCAATCGGATTATGATCTTGATCAACTAACTGAACGGTTTTCGAATCAATATTTGTTTTATTCAATTTGTAATATATTAAATTTGGCGGTGCCTGAATTACTTTCAACCCTGTCTTTCCACTCGGGAAAAACTCATAAATCGAATGACTCTGAAGATGGTTGCTGAATGATCCTTGAGCTATATTACACATTACTTTTATAGAATTAATTGTGTTTAAATTTACAGCTTTTTCCGATCGAAGAATGTTGTATGGATTATATACTCGTTTTTCAAAACCGAATACAGGTGCTATACTAAATGGATATTCAAAGTGTAGTATCCCATTACATTTTATATACGATCTGAAATCATCAGGATCAACCGTAATGTCGAATGTTAAATTGGTTAAGTTTTTACTATTATAGGCAACTATTTGCTTCTTAACTCGATCCTTAATATCTTCAATTTCATAACAACCCTCTTCCAATGTAATAAAACATATCATAGGATTATTATTGTTTTCATTATCAACTACTTGTATAGAAAATTTATTATTATTTTCATTAATATTTGGGAATGAATTAAATGACTGTAAACATAACAAAGCTATTTCTGAGTCATCGTAAAGGTTTATAGGTGGAAAATAATTTACAGATAATACAGTTGAATTTCCAGTCAAACTTAATGTAATAGATTCATGCATTGTAAAAATTCAAGACATAAATGACCACAGTTAAATGTATTGATGTCTTGATAGTTGGAATAGTTATATACTATTTTGAACTGTCTGAAATAATGTTGTAATTCAATTGGTGGGGGTAAATCACCAAAGCTATCAAAATATACAACTTTGTCCTTATTTTTATAAAACGCTACCCAATGGCTTCCATCGCCTGAAGATATATCCAAGTTTAATATACCACATTCAATAGCGTGCGGTTTTTTAGGTAAGTTATCACGTGAAAAGACTCCACGGAAATGATTGATTTTCAACTTTCCAGTATATTTTATAATATCTTGAGACGAAAGCGGTCTGTCAGGTAGCGTGATCATCAGTTTTTTTTTCTTAACCTATTCTTGTTTGATTTCAAACCGCTACCTTTTTTTCTTTTTGAATTTTGAACCGCATTATACACACTAGCACCTCCAGACATCAAACTACCAAGTGCTGACAATCCCGCAAATATAGGTATTAAGGGAATTACACCTCCTGACTGTCTCGGTGCTAAAATCAGTCTTTTTCCGCCATTCTTTTTCTTTAAGATTCTTTTTTTCTTCGCTGCTAGTATACCATTTGTTTTTATAGCACTTTTCCGTTTACAACCCATACCTATTTTTCTTTTAGCTTTCATTGCGTTTGTTACTGCGTACGCAACTAATTTCTCTTTTCTAGGTGTATCTTTTGCTTTAAATCTTTCCCAAGCACGATTTTCTAACACTTTATCAGCTTTATGTCTATCGTCTAAATTCTTACTCGATGCATACACAATATCGTGATCACGACAAGCAGCATCCAATGGGTTTATTCCTTTATCACCACGATCTAGTCTCTTTTTTAATTTCGTGCCAGGACCACAATACTGATATCCTGAAACATGGGCTTTGAACGGGAGACTATTTATAACGGAGTTTACAAATCCTTTACCAGTCTTGTTTGAATTGTACTTACAAGTTGAACCCGCCAACTATAACTGACTATAAATTGGAAAATTCTAGAGTATTTATAAGAAAATAATATGGATTTGATAGAACAGAAAGATAAATTGGATGTTACAAATGTAGATGTTCAGGTAGTAAAAAAACCTTCACGACATGGTTCGTTATTACCCGATACTATACGTGCTATACTAGTTGGTCCCAGTGGCTCAGGAAAAACAAATATAATGTATAATCTGATCACACATGCAAACGGGTTAAGATTTGAAAATATTTATTTATACTCGAAAACCTCTAATCAGGAAAAATATTTTTTATTGAAAAAAATAATAGATGATATAAAAGGTGCTAATTTTTTCATATTTACAAGCGCTGATAAGGTTATAAAACCAAACTTAACGAAGAAAAATTCTATTATAATTTTTGATGATGTGATGTGCGGCCCACAATCTGTAATCAGAGAATACTTTAGCATTGGTATTCATTCAGGTGCCAGCTCCGTATTTTATTTAGCACAGACATATTCTAAAATATCAAAACAGCTTGTAAGAGATAACGCAAACTTTTTAATAATACTGAAACAAGATGATACAAATTTACGACATATATTCAACGATCATTCGTCTGCAGATATGGATTTCTCAGAATTTCGGAAAATTTCTCATTTATGCTGGAATCATAGCTATTATGGGTTTATGGTTATCGATAAAACTCGAGAAATGAATGAAGGAAGGTATAGATGCGGTTTTCATACATTCATTAAAATAAAATAATTTTATGTGTTGATATAAATATACCGTCACACAGTTATTATCTGCATAGTGTAATCAGTAGTCATACGATACAGATATATTGCATTTATTATTTACAATGAACAAAGAAAAAGTCTTGTTGGAAAATTTAATAACATCAAAACAAAATATACAACGAAAAATAATGGAAATGAAACGTGGTGTTATAGATTCTGAAAACTATTTCCGTGAGGCATTTAAGCCGATAATTGAACCATTGAGTACACATGTGAAACAAAATGTAATATGTAACACACGGTCAACTGAACTAGAAAATAAAGCAGAAACCCCGTGCATTAGTGAAGAAGATAATGATGATGAATTAAATTCATCATATGAAAATTTTTTAAATAACCGTCCTAAATCAACACGTTATGATAAATCTTATGGTATGTATTATGATAAAGATAGTGATTCATATAAAATAGGAAAACATTCTGTTACTTTTAGTCACGGCAAATTACTGTTGCTTAATAAATACTACCAATTTACACCAGGACTATGGTCTTTATTATGTGAGAAGGAACCAAAAAATACAACTATTGCAGATATAGAATCTTATTACAATATTTTGAAAACTAGTGGAGTCCATTTAAAAGCAGATGGAAAACCTAGAACCTCGAGGTACCATAAATGGGTGACTGTTGTAAAACCACTGTATGATCGAATGAAAATGGAGGAAAAACAGTTTAACGAAGAAATAAGTAAAATTAACGAGAATACAACTCCTCGAATTAATTTAAAATCATTTAACAATCATTTATCTAGTTCAAGCGCTAAACGCAGAAAAATCACCATCAACCAACCTAATCAGACAACCGCGTGCGTAGTCAACAATCAGTCCAGTGCTCGATAACACTCAAGTCACCAACTCAAGTGACGCTCAGCGTTGAACACGGCACTGCTCGGCTGTACCAACTTCAAACCCAGACACTATATTACGTAAGTACTACTTTTACTAGTCCCCCCCTCTGACCACGAGGCAAGTGTACCTGAGAGGTCACGTGGCCGGGTCTCGCCCCGGAGCGAAGGCAAACCCAAAACATCATTCTAACACGAAATCGGTCCCCCTCGCGCAATGACCAAGAGGAAAAAGAGATCGTCAAACCCACCATCGACGAAAAGAGGTCCTCAACGAACGCAACCTAAATCGCCAACACCTTCATCTGAATCAGTAAACTCCGTGGATAGCTGGCATAGTAGCTCAAGCGAATCATCAACTACACGCTCTCCAACACCCGAACTTTGTGAAAACAAACCTACGAACAACTCTGCTAATGATATTAAAACTCTCCGCATACCACCGATCCTTATTCAAACATGCGAGGAAAACCCATGGCGGAAAATTGCGAAAAACTTGTATTCAATACAAGGCCTTGACAAAGTATCTGCAAAAACCACATCAATTCCTTGGCAAATCCAACTAAACTGTCCCGAAGAAACCTCATTCCGCCTAGTTCAAAAATTCCTGACCGAAAACAAGATTGACTACCACACCTTCGCTCTTCCCCAAGAAAAGTCTCTTAAAATAGCAATTAAAGGCATCCCTATCGACGTAACCGAAGACGAGCTCTCTAAAGAACTTTTTGATATCGGATTTGAACCTAATTTTATACGTGCTTTCCAAAAAGGCGACAAAAGAATCCCAATACATATGGTATCCTTAAAACGCTCACCAAATGTTAAAGACATTTTCACTATTAGCAACCTATTTTACGTTAAAGTCATAGTAGAACCGTACAGATCATCCGGCCCAGCACAGTGCTTTTCATGCCAACGATTCGGACACTCTTCTCTACAATGCGGCCACACACCTCGCTGTGTTAAATGTGGCAACAATCACGCTAGTAGCGCATGCACTAAAGATAAAGATACAAAAGCCACTTGCTGCAACTGCAATGGAGACCACACGGCCAACTACCGAGGCTGTCCTTCATATACAGAGATCGTCAAACAAAAATCCACTCAAATACAAAACTCGTTTAAGAAGAATAAACCCACTGAAATCCTATCAAAAACCTACGACCTGAACACCAGCCAACAACCTGCGTCTCACAAAACATACTCAGCTGTCACCAAAAATACAACAGGAAGTCACAATCCAGATAACATTAGAAACACACTAAACCCAACTACAGCAAAAGAACCTACGATATCCGCTACCCAAATACTAAAGATCATTAAACAACTCCTTTCTACCATCCAAGACTGTGTAGACAACTTTGCCAAGGAAACCATCCTATCTACAATAATGTCAATAATAGACTCAGTTTCCCTAAACCAAGATGGATGAACTGAGAATACTACAATGGAACTGCAATGGTATAACAAACAAAACTTACGAACTTGCAGAATTCACTCGGAAAAACAAAATTGACATCATACTACTCGGGGAAACCCGCCTAAACAAAACAGCCCCTCTCAATTTACCAAACTACTACACATATCGAACAGACCGTCCACCCAAACCTAAGTGCCCCTCATCTGGTGGCACAGCAATACTAGTTAAAAATAACATAATTCATGAAGAAATCTCCATTAAAACAAAACTAGACTCCACCACTATCGCCATGGCAATAGGCGCAAAAACCGTACGTGTATCGGCAGTATATAAAAGTCCAGGAGATAAGATTGAAATCAAAGACATCGATGACCTAACCAATGGTACCGAATCCTTTATTATAGCAGGCGACTTAAACGCAAAACACCCATCATGGCACAGCAGACGAACAAACCAGACGGGGAAAATTCTACTGGACCATATGGAAAGGAACGGTCAATACACCATTTGCGCTCCGGATTCACCAACCCATTTTCCATTTATACCACACCACAACCCTGATGTACTGGATATTACACTAACAAACCTGCAACAAGATATGACAATATCAAATTTCAACGATCTCTCTTCAGATCACAACCCAATCCTAATTACTATCAACAAATCACCTAAAACAAACACACCTCCTCTAGCAAATCGTAGAATAAACTGGAAGAAGTTTAAGGCCGAAATGACAATGCACCCACTCAAACACCAAGCCATCACTAATCCAAAGGAGATTGAAGACAATATCGAGAAACTAACAAAATCCATACAAAAAGCTCTTTCAAACAATTCCTCCTTATTAAATCAACCAAACAGGACACCCATCTCACCGGAAATATTATTAGAAATAGAAACTAAACGCATCCTAAGGAAACGGTGGCAACAAACCCATGACCCAACATACAAGAAAATGTACAACGCACAAATCAACTATGTTAAAAAACTATTACAGACCCACAGGCAAGAAGAATGGGATACCTTTACTCAGACTTTAAATTTCGAAGACAAATCAATTTATAAGCTAAACCGCAGGTTACTACGGAAAAAACCGGCATGCGCTCCACTGAAAACAACAAGTGGAATACGTATCTTTGACGAAAAACTGAAAGCTGAACTTTTTGCGGACACGATGAGTACTCAATTTTCAAATAATCCAGGTCCTCCAAACAAAGAAGTGGAACACTCCATCCAAATAATCAACGACGACCAAACACCAAACAACGACTATATCACTCCAAATGAAGTCCTAGATATCATCAAGAAACTACCAAAAGCCAAAGCTCCAGGCATGGATCAAATAACCAATACCACCCTTAAAAACTTGCCCAGCTCATCAATTATAACTCTTGCCAGAATATACACTGCATGTCTAAGATACTCATACTTTCCGAAATACTGGAAAACCGCAGCTGTAATTATGATTCCTAAACCAGGAAAACTCCACTCGGCTCCAGAAAACTATCGTCCAATATCGTTACTCAATACAATGTCAAAAATTCTCGAAAAATTAATCTTGTTCCGACTGAAAAAATATATTGAACCTCGTCCAGAACAACATGCCTTCAGAACAGGACACTCCACCACACTACAACTAACAAAACTAATTGACGACCTATCTGTCAGCCAAGGCCGAAAACAGCGTACTGCAGCACTATTCTTAGATATGGAAAAAGCATTCGACAGGGTATGGCACAACGGTCTTATACACAAACTCCTCGGTACGAGAACACCCATTAACTTGGTAAAACTCATCAAATCATTCCTGACCAATAGACAATTCTTTATCAAGATATCCCACCACCAGTCAACAACAAGGCAAATCGAAGCAGGCGTTCCGCAGGGCTCATGCTTATCCCCACTATTGTATACCGTGTTCATCAACGACCTACCTTCCGAACCACAGGTATCAACATCTCTGTTTGCGGATGACACTATGTTTCACACTAGCAACAAAAACGCTACCTACGCTATACTAAGACTACAACGGCAAATAAACATAACAACGAGATGGCTCACTCAGTGGAGATTACGACTAAATGTTTCCAAAACAGTTGCAATTCTCTTTGGAACGAAAGCAACAACTAAATTAAAGAAAATTACGATCCACAACACGGAAATCAACTGGTCAAGCGATGCAAAATACTTAGGAGTAACATTAAACAAGTCCCTAAGTCTCCACAATCATGTTGAGGACACAATTAACAAGGCCAAACGATCAAGAGCGGCACTCTATCCGCTGCTAAATAGCAAAAGCCATATCCCAATTAATGCAAGACTATCTCTATTTAAAATATATATAAGGCCCATCCTCCTCTACGCCGCACCTGCATGGGGGCCTAAAATTAGTAGGTCAAACTGGAAGAAGATCGAAGCCGTGCAAAACGTAGGACTAAGATCAATAACAGCCATTCCACCATACCAGTCAAACAAATCCTTACTCGCAATAACTAAAATCCCGTCAATAGAGGAAGATGCCAGGAAAGCCACTACGATAATGTTTAATAAAAACACAAGATCCCTCTACCCACACATTCAAAAATTAGGAGTACCAGACCCAGAAGACCCTATATGTAAATCAAGACCTTTCTACTTCAAAAAATAACACCTAAGTAAACAAGCCAAAACTCCGAGAATTACATCATTCAGGAAGACAAAGACATAAGTCTGGTACTTCCCATTAGGCCACAGGCCGTCACTCATAGCAATAGCAATAGCAGAAAAATAACACAAGAATTTGAACCATTTGATTTTAATCCAGAAGCAAACAGTTCCATGTCTACAAATCCCGTAGTTGAAAAGATGTTTAATTTTACTTCATCACCAAAGACTATGAAAGGTTCTGGTTTATATAAAGATGTCTTACCTCAAACCCAATTAGTTTATTATGACGATCCAAATAAGCTAGTAACTAGATTAAATCTTTTGACATCATCACAAAGTGTTGGTAATACTGGTGTGAATAATGAAATAATATCTATTTTAGAAGAACTACGTGAGAGAAATATTATAGTATAATGACTACCTTAGAGAGTATAGCTAATGAGTTACATCGACCAGCGAGAAAAATATTTCCTAGACGTAGTGTAGTAACGCGGTTTATTAATGACCTCTGGCAAGCTGATTTAATGGACATGCAATCTCATTCTAGACAAAATTATGGTTTCAAGTTTATTTTAGTTGTTATAGATACATATAGTAAGTACGTATGGCTTGAGGCGTTGAAAAATAAAACATCGAAAGAATGCACAAAAGGTATGTTTAATATATTGAAAAAAGCTCATCCGAAATTATTACAGACAGATAATGGTACAGAATTTTACAATGCTCAATTTCAAGATTTAATGAAAAAATATAAAATTAAACATTACAGTTCATACAGTGTTATTAAATGTGCAATCGCGGAACTCGTGATCCAAAGTCTTAAAAATAATATATATAGACATTTTACTGCTACTGGTACATGGAATTGGTATAATACACTATCAAAAATTACACAAAATTATAATAATACAAAACATAGAACAATCAAATGTACACCGAATGAAGCTCGAATGGATACAAACAATAATAAATTTAATACACAAATAAATGATACATTATATTATCCAAAATTTAAAGTTAATGACAAAGTAAGAATATCTAAGTATAAACATATATTTAGTAAAGGATATACACCAAATTGGACAACGGAAATATTTACAATTTCAAAAGTTTTACAGACAAATCCAGTAACTTATCAACTAAAGGATGAATCAGACAATATAATCTTAGGTGGTTTTTATGAACAGGAAATTAAATTAACTGATTTTCCAAACACCTTTCTCATTGAACGTATTGTAAAAAAAGTTGGGAATAAAATGCTTGTTAAATGGTTAGGTTTTGATTCAAGTCAAAATTCATGGATAACATCATCAGATATTTTAAAATAAAGATTTTTTTATGTATAATATTTTGTTAATTTTTTTTTTTAAATAAAATAAAAAAATTAAGTTTTTTTTAAGTCGAATTAATTATTTCACATGATCTCCTAATCCTCAATAGTCTGTTTGGTTAACCTAATGTATCCACAATCGATAAAAAAAAAATAAAAAGCGACATCTAGTGGTAAATGAATCAATGAAAATAATAATAATACTGTTGTATTTTGTTCCGCTAGATAACGCTTTTTATAATAAACCATTAAGTTTATAGTGACCATAAGCTAAAGTATTAATCCCGTCATCCATTATATAACGTTTATCATCGTTTGCACTTAGAACAAGTTTGTTCATTGTTTTCGAATGAACAACATGTTTATTTGATTGGATAAAATTCATTTTTCTATGAGTTTGTTCATCCTTGAGAGTTCTATGGTTTATAAAAGCGTTTAGTATATCCATATAATTATTAAATTGCATGTGATTTTTAATTATATATTTCTTTACACCTTTTGCCTTTTTTTTTTCAGTACCATCTACAGTTTTATAGGCATATAATTTAGGTCTTAATGATACGAATTCTTTAATTATAATTGATTTCATTTCGTCCTTAAAAAACCCTGGCTGATTCTTATGAATTTCACTAAAACAACAATGGTCTTTAGGATAATTAGATGTGTCAAAATATGGTAATAAACTATTTTTTAAATCGTCAAAAAAATTTGTTGTTTGGATAGCATATATTAAAGAATCAGTATCCGAATATAAAGAACTAATTTTAGTACCATACCTTTTCTTCATAACATTATAATGGAAGTCATACATAAATGTTTTCGAAACGTCTAAAATTGCAAATCCTACATAAATTGCCTTATCGAATTTAATTGTCTCTTTATGCTGATGAATGGCCATGAGATTCTTAGAATATATAGTTCTGTCTTTAAAACTAGTTTTTGCCATTAATTTCCTTGCTTTTTTTTCTGAAGAAACCAGTTTTATAGAAGTTCTTGCTCGAACATTCTCCATACATTTACCAAAAACGCTATTAATTAACAACTTCCAGAAATCCTTCTCAAACTCGTTTTTAGCTAGTACTCTCATAGATGTACATAATTTAATGTATGATGCCATCCATTTACTTTGAGAAAAGCGGATAGCTCTATGAATTTTCGTTACTACAATACCATTCGCGATCGCCTGTTTCAAATTTTTATAATGAACTACATAGTTTTTTTTCGATGATAGTGTAGTGAGTAATTTTTTAACTTTCGAATTTGGTGGACATTCATTAAAAGGTAAAAATGGAAAATCGTTATGATTTTTATGAAGATGTTTAGGATACTCAATATCAACTTCTAATATATATCCAACTTTAGAATCATCAGCAATTTTGGTTACATCTATGTCGAGATCGTCAACCCATTCAAAATCTTTAAAAGGTAATTCTGTTAACATAGACTTCCCATACAAATACACACAGTCGAGATATGTAATCCATGTGATCGGTTCATTCGAATTAAAGTCCAATCCTTCGATATTTGGTATGTTTGCTTTGACATACCTTTTAGTTGATTGGCAAATCACGCCTCTAATTGACTTTTCGAAGAGGAGCAACATGTCATAATCCATTAGCCTTGATAATTTGACCTTGGTATACTTCAGCATACAGTCAAAAGCGAACCCGGGAGCAGTCATATAATGAGCAGGATCTAGTTCGAGAGTAGATAAACATAAGTCTCTAAAATTTTCGAACACGTCAGCTAGTATGACAACATCAGTTTTTAAATAAAGATCGCTATATTCACCCAAAGTCTTTATATCAAATGTTTGCCATATATTTTCAGCATGTTTATAATCTTCATCACTAATTCCCTCGTCTGTTAAAGAGTTATAAAATTCTAGCTTTGATGGTAAAAAAGTATCATCTAGTTTACTCCAACTATCGACATATTCATAAGGGAAGACTCCTTTTCGTGTAACTAAATCTAGTGCTTTCGTAGAAAATATTTTAAGAGTTTCTCTAAATCTCGACTTATCTTCAGATAAATTTTCTGCAAGTTTACTTAATGACTCACTCATAAAACGGAATGTATCAACAAATTGTATACTAAATTTGTATGCGATTTCCTTGCTAAAAGATATATATTTTTCTGATGAATTAGGAATAACTTGAATATTGTGATCATCGCAACCGAGTTCCCGAATTATGAAATGACTATCATACGATAAATTATGAAAGAAAATTGGAATGAATGACGGATTAGTTATTTGAAAGTTACATTCGAGACAAAGACATTGTCTATATTTACCAGTAAAATGACAGTGATCTCGAACTTTAATTAAATTATTTTTTTTTAAATGTTTTGAACATTTTTCACATCTTTTAATTCTTTGAAAATTTTTTTCTTCTTTTTCACTTAATTTATTCATTGGTGTATTAGTCTCGTAAAGTGTTTTGATATTATTTCCGATATCAATCATATTTTCCATAAATTTTTTAGCTGCATTTTCACCTCTATAAATAATCACCTTTCTAGGAATTTTAAACTGTTTTACTAGCTCTTTTGGTATAATATCATAGTTGACTTTTACATAAAACCCATAGCTCATAATTTCATGCAAATGTGTAACATGTGTTTTTTTTTTCACAACTCTGAATGTATTCTTTAGGTTTTTTAGGAGTTAAAATACATTCGAAGCCTGCATAAATAACAATTGGTATCCTTTTAGTATTTTTATAATTTTTAAAATAAATAAATTCATCATCTCCCTCTTCAAACATTATAGGTCTCCCTAATTGGTTCTTTCTACAATTATGCTGATGTTCAATCAATCCTTTCATGCCCCAAAGTTTGCTCTTACATGGATTATTCCCGAAAGTAGTAAAACATCTTTTACAGATAATTAGCTTGGAACAGTTTTTAGTTTTCTGACTTCTAACGAATCTTGAAAAATTTTTTATATAACAGTAATGCGATGTTTCATCATTATTAAACAAAAATAGATCAAAATGTTTTTTTTTTCAATATCACATATATACAGAGGAAAAATATGATCTTTATCATTTAAACTATAAAGATTAATTGATACATCGTTTACACGTTCAAATTTTTTCATCTGACTGATGGGTGTTGGAAAATCAATACATTTAAAATCTAAACCACTTTTTTTTTCTAACATTTTAAAATATTTTTTATTTAAATAAGTTTTATTCGAACGATTATCGAATTTAGATAGTATTGAATATTTAAAACATTTATCATCGTTATTTTTTACATTTATAATTGCTTTTTTATCTCTCATAAATTCAGGTAGATCTATATACGTTCCTCCCCTGAGAGGATTCACTATATTAATTCTCAATTGTAATACATCTATAGTCTTAAGGGACCACCCAGATCCTTTCGCTAAAAACTGGTCTTGCTCGGATAATAATTTATCGAACATCCTATTTAATAATTTATTGAAATCGGATGAATTACATGCAAGTGTATTAGAAGTTTTGAATGCTATGTCCTGAACTTCTTGAGTAATTATTCGTTCGTATACACTATCCACATGTAAATTAAATTTTATAGATGATTGTAAACATGATTGTTTTAACTTTAAAATTAATTTATCTCTAACATAGTTAAAAAAAAGCATATAGTCTATAAAATCTAAAGTATTCTTAATCACAAATGTTTTCGAACATTTTTTAAACCTTTCAATTTCAAATAAACCTTCATCAGAAGATGTCATCCGCTGACGTTTTGTAACCGTTTTTCTTTTCATTGTGAAACTGAAAATAGATTAAATAAAACATGGGTATAAGCAATAATAATAATATTGAAACAATTTATTATAACATCAACTTCTTTTTAAAAAAAAAAAAATCTTATGCAAGCAATTTAGAATATTTTTTTTTTTTTTTTTTTTTTTTCATAAATATGATAATAGTATTAATTCTAAATTATTATAAAAAATTGATTAATACAATAAGAAATTACTCAGATTCTAATTCTCTTAACCGATTGCTTAGTTCTGTTAACCGATACTGAATACCGATACTGCTTTACATTCACTTGAATAGTTTTGGAATCTATTATGTTCATTTATCAACTCAATTTTTAAATTTAAATGTTTCTTTATACTATTATTAATTTTTACAATTACTTTTCGAAATGCTTTCTGTTTCTCGTTACAATAGCGTCTATTTGCACGCACCTGTTGTTCTACTGCTAGAATTCTGCTTTTAATAATGTTTATTTCTGAGCTCATGATTCTGAAAATTACATAGAATTTCAAAACTAACTATTAATACTGGTACATTGTTTATACGCTCATTATGTTAGAAAATTGATACGTTTTTTTTAATCTAAATTTTTATTAAATTAGTTTTATTTGTACGATTATAAAACTTGAACAGTATTAAACATTAAAAACATTTATTATCCTTCGTTAGATATTATATACACAAAATGATATAGGTTATAATTTACTACAATATCATTCGATATATAATTATAAGATAAAATAATAAATAATAACAAAAATAATTTATTTATATTGATTTTTATTTTTCGAAAAACAGAATATTATCAGTAAATATATTATTATATACTGTCTAATTGTTCATACAAATCGCTGAGCCCTCTTTGAATATTTTTTTCGCAAAGAAAGTCAATGAATAATGAACTCTTATATTCATGTAATATTTTTTGTTTTTCTTCTATTAATTTATTTTTAGTTGTTTTTAAACTTGCTTTCGCTATTTTCATATTAATACAATCCAGATTTTTCCTAAAATTGAATTTGGCTATTCTCATGCCTTGTTCGTTTTCCTTGCGTTGTCTCAAGATGGCGTTGATTTTTTCAGTTATTAGTGATGACTCCATTTTTTTTTATTCTAGAAAAATGAATATAATTTGTAAACTAACTACTAGTTATAAAATAATGTATATTAATGTCCAAAATTCATTATTTTATTTTATATTTAACTTTTTATATAAGAAAATATTACATGTTAATCATAATTTATTGATATTTCTTAAGGACTAAAGTTCTCCTTAGAAAAATATTGCTTGGTTAACTCTTTTTTTACAACATATTTCCATGTTATGACCACTCTTTCTGCTAATTTGCCTACGACTCCACCTCTGCTTCTTAATTTGTTGACTACTCGACCAATTTCAGTGGCTTCTAAAAGTTTCATAGTCATCGGAAGTTTCAAAAGTTTGCATAAACATTCATATATTTGTTTGTTGTCGCAGATCTCAACAGCTCTTGTGATTTTTCTGACATAGTGATTAATCACTCTGACTGACCTATATATATATATATATATAAATAAAATAAATATATAAATATAAATGTTTCTTTATTGAGGTTAGTTCATATATAAATGCTTATAATATTTTATGAAACCAAATATAATATAAACATTTATCGATCCGAAGCGTCAGACTATTAAAAGCAAGACGACCGTTTGATTATTATATGAAAAATGAGTTTCATTTAATAAACAAAATATTATTATACATGTATGTTTTTATTTATTAAAAACTTAAAGGTCTTGGAAAACATAAACCTATAAACTATGGTTGGTTGGAAAAAAATTTAAAATATTAACAAATTAAAACTAAAACTTATTAAAACTATTATTTATGATTTAAGGTGAGATGTAATTAAAATAAAAAGCAAGTTTATTATTGAATAAAAGTTTTATTAAAAAAAAAAAAAAAACAATAATTATACATATTTAAATATTTTTTTATGATATTAGGTCTTGTAAAATCATATCAGACAATGTGTTAAAATGGAATTGTAATATTTCATATAAAAATGATGTGTCATCGTTCTGTAGGTGATTATAATAATTAAAATCATAGTTTTGAATATATTGGTTGGTAAATTCGTTCCTTTGACAGGTGGACGGCAGACCACGGACATCATTTTTAATTAGGTCATATGCAGTGTTGAAAGTATTTTGATAATTTGCTAAACGTTTTTGATTGTCTACCACGTACAAATCTATCAAATTCTGTAATGGACGAAGTCTGTAAAAATCTACATGTGACAAGGTAATGTATTCCTCATTTAGATGTAGGGTAATTAAACTCTGTTTAACATTGGTTGAATATGAAAAGGAATCGGTGATTTTTACACGCCTCACCCTAGTATTTAAATTATTAATAATCGAATTGTAATTAGGTTCAGACATCAGTGTAAACCATTCTTCTAAACTTAATGTGATAATTTTCTTTGTAAGTTTACATTTCAATAATAAAATAATTGAAATCTGCTTGTTAATTAGTAATCCAACTGTAATACTTTTCTTGTTAAAAGCCCGGATGTCGAATGTAGACTTACAGACAATTATTGGTGAACTCATGGTGAAGTTATTTTTGACAAATTTAAAAAAAAATCTTTTATAAATAAGAACTGTTAGGAGTTATACATTAAACTGCTAGTTTGTTCCCTTTGCAGTCATATTATATACTAAAAAACTCTGGAAAAAAATGCAAAAAATGTGAACATACAGATAGCCAATGAGTGCGTACAAGAGAGGGAATTTACATATACTAGTAGTATATGGGTCACTATGGTACATTGAAAAATTCTTTTAATTATTTTGCAAATCGTGAAACGCAATAATTATTAAAATATTTTCATAGAAATTGAAATGCAAAATTCTTTAGTATATGGTCACTATGGTACACTTTCATTTTAAATGCAAAATTCCTTAAATTATTTTGCAAATCGTGAAACGCAATAATTATTAAATTATTTTGCAAATCGTGAAACGCAATAATTATTAAAATATTTTTTTCATAGAAATTGAAACGCGATATTTCCTAAAATATTTTTTCATAGAAATTGAAACGCAATATTCCTTTAATTATTTTGCAAATCGTGAAACGCAATAATTATTAAAATATTTTCCTATGGGGGACTTCGGCACACGTGACATTTAAATGCAATAATTACTTAAAATATTTTTCAAAAATCTGAAATGCACCAAAACATTTTTTAATAGAATTGTTCTATCAAAAATAAAAATCGAAATAGCATATTTAATTGCAAAATGTATTAAAAAGAAATTGAAAAAATTAATTTAAAAATTAAAAATATAATAAATAATAAAAATAATGGCAAATATAAATTCTATAAGCATATTAGAAAATATGAAAGTCTCTGAGCTTAAGTTAATAGCAAAAGAGGCTAAACTTAAGGGTTATAGTAACCTTAAAAAAAATGATCTTATATTAAGAATTAGGAGAGGTCATACAATTCGCGATTTAACAACTTCTGAGCTTAAGTCAATAGCTCGAAGTTTTGATATAAAACAAATTTACAAACTTAATAAAGAATGTTTAATAAAAAAAATTAAATTAACAAGAAAGCAACAACCTTTTCGTAAATTTCAAGAAGATATATTCAAGGATGAAGTTTTTAATAGTTCATTAAACAATAATCCATTTCAGAAGTTAGAAAAAACAATTTTCACCGAAGAAAATTATTTTAATAGTTCATTAGAAAAAACATCAGATGTTTATGATTTGATAGATATAATTCAAATGAATAAACAAATCCAAAAGAAATTTAAAATACATGAAGCTGAATATAAAATTCGGTTTAGAGAAGCTTTAATAAAAGATCTAAAGCTGTGTAATGCAAAATACAAAATTGATTATGTACATAAAGCTCTAGATTCCATGTTAAAACTTGTCCAAAAAAATTCAAGTTATGAAAAAGGTGATCAAATAAATATTATAGTGATGAATCCAAATTTAAACAATACTATATCTACTGGTATGAAATCTGATAATTTTTTAACAAACTTAAAATCAATTATTGTTAACATATTAACTTCAGCTAAAATAATTAATTTATCAGAAAATATAAAAACAAAAAAAAGTATTATTGAGATTAATAACGATGATAATTTATGTTGTCCGAGAGCTATTGTTGTTGCATTATCTACTGAAACAAACAATATTTTAGGTCATGAATTAGACCCCAATAAAATTAAACAATTGAAGATAGGTAGAAAAATTCAAAAAGATTTAGCTTTAGAATTATGTAATATGTTACCAGAATATAACGAAGAAGGATTTACATTGAATGATTTTAAGAATGTGGAACTTGCACTAGATATTCAAATAAATGTTATTTGTGCTGAAAATTTAAATACTTTAATTTATAAGGGTGAGGATAAAGAAACTAAAATTTATTTGTATAAAAATGGTAATCATTTTGATGTTATTAAATCCGCTAAAGCTTTCTACGGATCGTGTTATTATTGTAATAAGTGCGATAAACCATATCAAAATAAAGATAAACATAAATGTGGTAAAAATAAAAATAAAAATATATGTAAATTGTGCACATATTATGGTGAGAGATTTGAACATTCAATTAGTACAAAAAATAAAATATATTGTGAAAAATGTAATAGATATTGTTATAATCAAGAATGTTTAGATAATCACGAATATGTATGTGCCTATGTATATAAATGTATTGATTGTAATAGAATATTGTTTAGAGATAGGGAACATAAATGTGGTTATAGTAAATGTAGAAATTGTCTAGAAGAAGTGAAAATAAATGAACATCAATGTTATATGCAAAGTAGATTAGCAAAAGGAGGTAAATGCTTAGTAGGATGTACAAAATGTGGAGGTACAAATAAACCATATCAATGTTCTTATACAGAAAAATATTTGTTTTTTGATTATGAAGCTCAACAAGAAACAGGAACTCATATCGCAAATAAAATAATTGCTCATGATTTTGAAGGAAATAAAATTATGTTTGATACAAATGAAGAATTTTGTAAACAAGTAATATCTGAGGAATATAGGGGTTATACATTTATAGCACATTATGCAAAAGGATACGATTCACAATTTATATTGAAATACTTGGTTGATAACACTATGAAACCATTTACAATTTATAATGGTACAAAATTAATGTTATTAGAAATTAAATATTTAAAAATAAGAATAATAGATAGTTCTAATTTTATTCAAGGTCCTCTCAGTAGTTTTCCCAAAACGTTTGGTCTCAAAGAACTGAAAAAAGGTTACTTTCCGCATTTCTTTAATACAGTAGAAAATCAAAATTATATTGGTAAATTACCTGATAAAAAATATTATGGATTCGAAACAATGAAACCAGAGAATAAACTAGAATTTGAAAAATGGTATAATGAAAAAATTAATGAAAATTATATATTTATTTTTAAAGAAGAATTAGAGGCTTACTGTAATTCAGATGTAGATATTTTACGAAGAGGATGTTTAGAATTAAGAAAACAATTTTTGGATATAGCTAGCATTGATCCTTTTTGCTATACAACTATAGCAGGTGTTTGTATGAGTATTTACAGATCAAAATATTTGTTAGAAGATACTATAGCTGTTTTAGATAAAGAAAAAAATGAAAATTATTCAAAACAATCGATAACGTGGTTACAAAATGTTAATAATAAAAATATCTCACATGCATTAAATGGGAACGAAATAATAATAGCAGGAGCTAAAGTAGATGGATTTGATAATAAATCAAAAACGGTTTATCAATATCATGGATGTTTTTGGCACGGTTGTACTAAATGTTATAAAGATCGAGAAACTATAAATAATATAAATCATGAAACAATGGATGATTTGTATCAAAAAACAATTGAAAGAAGTACAGCAATAAAAAAAGCTGGTTATAATCTTGTTGAGCAATGGGAATGTGATTGGATAAATAGCACTACATACAAAAAAATGAAAAAAGCTGATATAGCTGACCCTATTAATCCTAGAGATGCTTTCTTTGGAGGCAGAACAAATGCGACAAAATTAAGGGTAAAAAACACAAAAATGCGTTATATTGATGTATGTAGTTTATATCCAACTGTGAATTATTATGATTATTATCCTGAAGGACATCCCGTAAAAATATTTAATCCAAAAAAATATGATAAAAAATGGTTTGGTTTAATTAAATGTAAAATTTTACCTCCAAGAAATCTTTATCATCCTGTACTTCCAGTTAAAATAAAAATGGAAAAAAGTGAAAAGTTATTATTTCCTTTGTGTTATAAATGTGCTGTAGACCAAAATCAAAGATGTGATCATTCTAAAAATGAAAGACAACTTATAGGAACATGGACAACAGATGAAGTTAATAAAGCTTTGGAAAAAGGATATATTATAACAAAAATTTATGAAGTGTGGCATTTTGAAAAGAAATCAACAGATTTATTTAAAGATTATGTAGATAATTTTATAAAAATAAAATTAGAAAGTTCAAAACGTAATTATAGCTGTAATGAAGAGTATATAAAAACAATTTTCGATAAAATGGGTATTTTATTAGATAAATTAAAATTAGGTGATAATCCAGGTAGGAGAGCTGTAGCAAAGCTGTGTTTAAATAGTTTATGGGGAAAATTTGGACAACGACAAAAAATGAAAAAAACAGAGTTTGTTACAGATCCACAACAATTCTATAAAATATTATTAGATGATAGATTAGAAAATATCAATATAAAAATATTAAACGACAATATGATACAAATGTGTTATAATTATAAAGATTATTACGTTGAGAATTTTCATAATACAAATATATTAATAGCTTTATTTACAACATCTAGTGCAAGATTAAGATTATATGAAATGTTAGATAAATTAGGTAGAGCTGTAGCTTATTTTGATACCGATTCTATTTTCTATATAGATAATGGTGTTAATAAAATTAAAACAGGAACAATGTTGGGAGAATGGACTGATGAATTAGGTGAAAATGTACATATTACAGATTGGGCATCTACAGGTCCTAAAAGTTATTATTATAAAACAAACGATAATAAACATCAAACGGTTATAAAGGGATTTACTTTGAATTATCAAAATTTGTTAAAACTTAACGGTGAATCAATGATAAAATTAATTGAACAAAAAAATAAAGATAGTAATATAGAACTAGAATATAATCAAATAACACGTGATACGCTTACTAAAAATATAGTTAATAAGAAAGTTACAAAAAAATTCTCGTTTGGTTATGATAAAAGAATAATATTACCAGATTATGATACAATACCATACGGTTACTAGAATATGATATCCTAATGAGTTGGGAGACACGGTGTCTCCCAACTTTATAATTTCATAATCATGGGCTTGATACCGTAAATATTTTATAGTATATTTATAAAATATACTATAATAGATATTCTATTATAGATATCACTTCCTTTAACTTAGGTCATATTATTAAAATTCTGATTTTTGTAACTCTTCGTTATAAAAACTCCCTATAATCTCTCCATTGTTTAAATCTATAATTTTATAGGTAATAGGAATTGTGTTTAAAATTTCATTAACTATAAATATTTCATCAGTCCAATTTTTATTAAATTTATTATCAAATGTTTTTTTATAAGCTGGTATTCTTACTCTATCACCTACACTAAATTTAATTTTTGGTTTAGGGTTGTCTTTTGTAGAAAATAATTTGTGAAAAACAACATCTTTGTTAGATTTATTTACTTCACAAGGTCTCATACCAATAGATCGATGTATGTCTTCGAAATTATATTCATATATTAAACTTTGTAAAATTTTAATCCATTTTTTTGAATTTGTAACTTCAAATTTTAATCTCATTTTCTTGTTTAATGTCCTATTAAATCTTTCAATAATTGATGATTTTTCTTCATTTTGGGTGTGATACATTTTAATTCCATATTCTTGCAAAACTTTTTTAAAATGTTTATTTTCAAATTCCAAACCTTTATCTGTGTGAAGTTTTTTTGGTGCTTGATGATTTTGTGATATAGCTTGTTTTATTATTTTTTCAAATGCTTCTGAAACACTAATTCCATCTTTCTTTTTGAGTTCTAAAGCCCAAGAAAATTTTGAAAATGTATCTATAACAGTTAATATATATGAATAACCCTCATTTTCATCAGAATAATTTCTCATTATAACTAAATCAGCAGCCCATAAATCATCAATATCTTTAGTAAAAATTCTTCGTTTAGGACATTTTTTTCTAACTGGTTTATGAAGTTCTTTAGCTAATTTCATTTTATCTGTATCATTTAATTTTTTATTGGAAATATTATGTCCAATTGTAGAATTTTTTATAAATTTACTTTTATTTGTGTTACACTTGAAACATTTTGATGAAATTCTCCATCTACCATTAACTGTTTGAATTTTAGTTGCATTAATATTTTTTGTTTGAATTTTACATTTAAGACAATATATAGTTTCGCTCATTTTTTATATTTATAATGAAAAAATTTTTAAAAAAATTATTGAAAATAAAAAAAAATTTTATTTTCTAATATAAATAAGAAATAGAAATGGAAAACTTTAAAGATGCTTTAAATAAAATAAACAATGGATATATATTTATAAAATGTAATTATTTGGAACAAGGAAAACCATACAAAGTAAATAAGTTCATAAAGATTGATACAAAGTTTGGAAAAAGATTATCAGTTGTATTAAACGATGAATATATGTTAAATTTACCAGATAGATATACAAATGAATTTACAGAAAAGGAAATAACATGTTATAATACAAATTCGGAAACAAAATTTAATCTTATTTATAATGGTGAAACATTTTTAAAGAATGGGAAAACAAGACATGATTTTAATTTTTTTTAAGTAAAAAATAAATTTACTTTTATAAATGGTATTTATAAAAGTTAAAAAGGGTCGTATTGATTTAAACAAACCTATTCACAATGATGATGGTGATCATTTTTTAGCTCTCTATTCAATAGTTTTGAAAGGCAACGATTTTATTAATATTGAATCAGACTGTTGTATAACAATTAAACAGAATATAATACATATAAAAACAGGTAGATATAGTATTGAACAATTGAACAAAGAAATAGAACCACTTATTATATCATTTTCTGATGAAACTAATAGAATTACAATTAAATCTCCTTGTTATTATAAATAAGATGAAAAATTAAAAAAATATTTAGGTTTTAATGATAATATAGATTTTTCGACAAGTGAGAAAAAAATGTACTATCCTATTGATGGTGAATATTACATAAATATTGAAAAAGAATGTGAATTTAGATTAGGTCGAAATGGTCAAATCCCACTAGGTACAATATTTATTGGTATTTATTCAATAGGTGAAATTGAAAATTTATTTAATTCATTCGGAACTAAATTTGTGGAAAATTTTCCTAAAATAAATCTTGAAATAAATAAAAATTTATTAAAAATAACTGCTTCAATTGGTTTGTGTTTTGATGAATATTTATCAAATTGTTTAGGTTTTAATTTTATAAATCGTCTGATCCCTATTAATAAAACATGGCCTAAAGGGAAAGAAATAGAATTAGGTGTTGAGTATACAACACCAGATATTGCTTATACGGTAATAGGAATAAAAACTCCAATATTTTACACTCAAGGTTTCTTAAAAGAAATAAATGGTATTATTTCTAATGAAAATAGTAAAACAGAATTAAAAGGAAATTATTCAATTGAACATTTAAATAGTTTATTCAATTCGATTATGAAGTTTGAAAATAATGGTGATTACATTAAAATAACAACAAAAGATTATTTTTCATTTGATAAAGATTTAAATTTAAGTTTAGGAGGGATACATACACATCATGGAGAAAATTCATCATTAAATAATAACAACAAAATATTAGAAGTACATTGTAATATAATTGAAGAATCTATTACACATAATATTGATGCGGTATCTCATTATGATGAAGTTTTATTTTTATTTCAATATAATTCTAATAGTGCTTTGATTAAACCTCATAAAATGATATATAGACCAGTGAGTAAAAATCAGTTTCAAAAAATAGAAATTTATATTTTAGATTTGAAAGGTAATATTGTTAATTTTGATGAAGAATTTATTGGTGTTCTTGATCTAATAAAAAAATAAATATTAAAAACTTTTTTTTTCAAGATAAAATATCTTGAAAAATTAAAGTAGGGAACGATTTTATAATTAATTTTAATATATTTAATAGCTTTCATCAACTATTCCTCTTTCAATATCAAACGTATACACTGCACTAGAAATTAAACAAATATAACAAATTGTTTTATCAGGTAAATTTTGACTGAAATCTAAGTTTAAAATTACTGTACAGTTGGAGATTGCAATTTGATTAGGGTGTCTAGTCATGTTAACAACAAAAAATGGTCTTTTTTGTCTAAATTGTAATTTATCTAAATACATTAATGGATTTTCTTCATGTGATTTATAATAGGTTTTTTTATAACTCATATGATCTTCATATGATTGACAACATTTTATATCATTAAAATCTTGATTTTGTAATTCATTAGGATATTTTTTTCCATTTACTTCAAAAGAATAATTTACAACATCACAATGATCAAAATAACAAGCATTACTTTCTTGATTGTCTAATCTGTTTTTTTGAAAATAAACAACACCAAAAAATGGATGTCTATTATTTCGATAATTATTTGTTACATCAAATCTTATCTTTTTTCCAGTAAGATTTCTTACTTCAATATTTTGCCATTTTTTAAAAGCTAAAATACATGGATTCTTAATTAATGCATCAACTATTTGAATTTTTGTTATTTCATCATATTCTATATTTTGCATTTGAACTTTTAATTCTAAAATATTAATTTTACCACGTTTTGCTTTAATATTTTTTGTATCTGCTGTAGCTTCAGTGTTTGTTTCTAGAAGCAACGCATCATCATCAGTGTTTCTCGTAAAAATTATTTCAAATCTAGCATTGTAAAGAGGACTTTTTATATCTTTCATTGATCCTAAACCAAAGTGTGATAAAGGAATGATGAGCTCGACACTTCCTCCCCCTTGAGATGTAGATTCAAATCCTGAATTTTGTGTAGGACCATTTCCATCAACAGCATAACTCATATAACCTTTTACTGTACTTAATCTTCCAGTATTATCATTTTCATCTATAATTTTATTATTTAATTTAATTGTAATTTTTTGAAACAAAAATGCTCCACCATTATCAGATATCATAACATTAGATTTTGCTGGATATTTAGATCCATCTTCTTGTACATATTCAAATGATAAATAAAGTTTTGAATTTTTAATGTTCAGAAATTTATCTTTACCATCTACTATAACTATTGTATTTCGGTTTGGTTTATTCAATTCTGTTGTAATTTGAGGTATATAACTTTCATATTGAATATTTATTATATTATCATCATATTTATTTAAAATATTTTCCATTTCTTATTTATATTAACAAATATATATTTTTTTTTTAATAAATGGATAAAGTAAAAGTAAAATTTTTTATTGAAGATGAAAATAAAAAAAAAACTTTATTTGAATTACCTTCACGTGTTTTAATTATAGGACCATCTGGTTGTGGTAAAACAACCTTGTTGTATAATCTGATTATAAATTATTGGATTCCTTATTTAAATCTATATATTTTTACAAAAAATATTGATCAACCAGTCTATAAAAAATAAAAAAAATATTTGATGATATACCTTCTATAACCACACATTTTTCTAATGATGAAATAATATCTGTAGATGATTGTGAACCAAATAGTTTAGTGATTTTTGATGATTTTCTAAAAGAAAAACAAGACATGATAATTGAATATTTTATAAGATCAAGATCAAAGAATATTAGTGTTATTTATTTAACACAAAGTTATACTTCAGTAGATATAAAAACAATAAGAAATAATTTGAATTTTTTAATTGTTTTTAATCAATCAAATTATTATATTGAAAAAATATGGTCCGATTTGATTAGTGAAGATGTAGCTTTAGAAAAATTTAAAGAAATTAATAGAACTTATTGTAAAAAATATGATAAAAAAAGTAAAATAAAAACATATGGTTTCATAACAATAGACTTGATAAAAAATTTAATCTATGACAATAAAGGTAATGAGATTTTATATATCGATGAATGATTATGTTTTAATTTAATTTTTTGTATAATAAATGGATATTAAACAAATTCAAAAAGAATTAAAAAAAAAAATTAAAAAAAATGTTTCATTTGATGATCAAACACAAAACAATTCCAAGGTAGGAAATAGTTTAAAAAACACATCAGATGTAAAGATTCAGACAATAATTAATACTAAAAATAAATTACAAAATAGGTTTAAAGATGTATTATTAAAACCTAATAAAAAAGAGACTGTTATTATAGAAAAAGATGATGAAGATGAAGATAATATTAAAAAAGAAAAAAAACAATATAAATCTACAGATGTAAATAAAATAATTAATCTTAAAAAAGATTTACAGGATAGATTTAGAAATACAATTGTAAAACAAAAACATGTACTTGAAGAACAACAAAAAAAGTTTGGACCAATAATAAACGCATTAACAAATGTTAATACAACAATGAATGCAGTTAAAGATGTTGCTATTAAAACTGAAGGAGATATTCAAAAATTAAATATACAACCTAGAAATCCAGAATTAAAACGATTAACAAGTTTAGAAGAGACTTTTGGAACTCCAAAATATTCTAGTCAAAATTCAACAAGTAATTCTCCATTACCTAAAAATATTATAAACTTAGGTCCTATTGCATCAAAATATTTAAAAACTGTAAAGGATACTAATTCTTTTGGAATATATCTTAATGAGAAAGATGATATTTATATGATTGGAAAAGATATAATCGATCTTGATAATGATGATATAATTTTAAATGAAAAAAGATATATAGGAACACCAGGTTTATGGAGATTATTAACTCATCAAGTTCCTACACCCAAACAATTTTATAATGATGATGAATTTAATATTTATAAAAATATATTATTTGAAACTAATTCTATATATCAAAACAATGATCCTTCAACGAAAAGAGCTAAATCAAGTCGTAGTGAAAAATATAGGGATATGATTAGTTCGATTTGGAAAGAAATTACAGAAACAACTGATAAGAAAAAAAATAATAAAAAGAAAGAAAATAATGAAGATAATGAAATTATTGAAAAAAAAGAAAATAATGAAATATTAGCTGAAGATAATCAAATAGGGGAGGGTTTAAAGAAATACACAGAAAATCGTATTGAATATCGTTATATTAGTAATGTAAACCAAGTGATAGATAATTTACAGTTTATTTCTTCAGAAGAAAGAGCTGGAAATAATAATTTTAAAAACGAAAAACTTGGTATTGTTCATTTATTTAAATCAATTATGGAAAATCTTATTGATACTCCTGAAGGTATTGAATATTTACTAAAATATGTAACTTGTTTACCAAAGGAAGTGAAAATATCAAAAGAAAAAATAATTAAACGTATACAGTATATATCAATTGAAGAAAGTATAGGAAATAATATTTACCATGATGAAAAACTTGATATTCTTAATATTTGTATTAGAGAAATGGAAAAATTAATTGATATACCTATTAACGGTGCAGATTATTTATCATCATATGTTTCATGTTTACCAAAGAAAATTATTACAGGTTCAGGAATTGTTAATTATCTTTTGAATTGTTCAAATTTACCTGAAATGCATTGGCCTGGCTATAATTATTTAGGACCGGGAACAAAGTTAGAAAAAAATAAAAAACCTAAAAACAAATTAGATGAAGCTGCGAGAGAACATGATTATTTTTATAAAGATAATAAAGATACTAAAACAAGACATATTGCTGATAAAATTTTAGAAAAAAAAGCAATGGAAAGATTTTATGATCCTCATAGTTCTATAGGTGAAAAAACTGCAGCCATTTTTATAGCAAATGTAATGAATGTTAAAAGACGATTTGGAATGAATTTAATTTAATTTAATTTAATTTAATATTTTGTATTATAAAATGAATCTAAATTTAAATAAAAAACAATTTAATAAAATATTGAAAGCTCATAAAAATAATAAAGATGTATCAATTCTAATTGAAAATAATCAAATTGATAGTGGAAAACATAAATTTATTCTTGAGCCAGAACAAATAAGAAAATTAAAAAACGCTAAAAAAATAATACCGGATCAAGTTTAGAACTTAAACATGTTCAAATTAAAAAAGGTGGATTTTTACCAATAGCTATTGCTGTGGTTGAAGATGTAAGTGCTTTGGCTGCAGGTGCTAGTGCACTTTATACTGCAGTTACTGATGCTAAACACAAAAAAAAAATGGAACAAGAAACAATTCGACATAATAAAGAGATGGAAAAAATTAGATCACAAGGTTCTGGCTTGAAAAAAAAAAAAAAAAAAATATTGAAAAAAAAATTGAAAAAATGAATAAATTTGAAATAACAACATTTAGAAATAATATTGAAAAATTTGAAGGTATTTATACACGGTTTTGGATTAAAAAAATAATGTATAATAATAAAAATAATAATAATAATAATAATAATAATAATAATATGCAGCTAGAATGATTATTTTTTTAACATCCGGTATTGAATAGCTTATCTACTGACTACTATACAACGTGACTATATTATAGTATACAGTGTGATATAATTATACTAGCTTAATACTATTTAAATAGTGTTTGTTATACTATTATACATGCCCGAGTGTCGTGGCGCAGTGGGGAGATGTTAGGCTTTGTATGCATACAGTTGTAGGTTCGATACTGGCTGGGTGGGATTTTATTTGTGGTATTTTCAGCTCTACACACGACATGTGGCTTGTTCGATTATATGTTGAGTATAGTCGGATTTAAGACACTAGTGTTACCTGTGATATCATAGATAAGGTTCTCCTCACTGGTCCCTGGAGTCTACATATAACGTCTCCTCATTGTGTTGTGATACGATAAAGGCTACATATCTCAGTAGCCCCCTGTTGTACAGATGTCAAAAAAAAAATAAAAAAATAAAAATAAAAAAACCGATGTCTGTACAATGGGGCTACTTTTGCAAATTATTTCTATTTTTTTTTTTCGATTTAAATTATTATTACACGGTCATATAATTTGACCTTGTTAAATATTACAAGTCCTATATTTCATTTAATATTTGATATTATCAAGTCGGAACAACACAGATATGTTTTATATACTTATCTACACTACATATTAAAAGTTTACCCCCCGCTTCATATTTTTCATTTAAGTATAACTCCGTTGCTTTTTATGTTAGAATCTTCATTTTTACATTAAACATTTTTGATTTTAATTCTTTATAAGTCCCCCTCACAGTATCATAGTGTAAAATCGTTTTTAAAGATTTTTGGATTTTAATAACGCGTGTCCGAATGGGACATTCATTATTTAATATTGATTTTTCTATTTCTTTTTTCATTTCATTTTTTTGTAATTTGTTAAAACCGTTTATTGTTGTTTCCATTATTTTATTATTTATAATATTTTTAATTTTTAAATTAATTTTTTTAAATTTCTTTTTAATACATTTTGCAATTAAATATGTTATTTTTATTTTTTAATAGAACAATTCTATTAAAAATTAAATTAATAATATAGTTATATTCTAAGCATTTTGTGATCGGAATCTGTACCTCCCATACCAAGACAACATATTTTAATGTTTCCTAAAACTTGAACAACACAAATATCATGGAGATATTTGAAAAAATAAGTACCGGTTGTATTTATTAAATCATTAGCTATTTTACAAATTTCAAGCCATGTTGGCGATTCTAGTATTTTAGAAGCATAAGGCTTTCCATTTCCAGAAATATTGTGTCCATGATCGACAATTAAAATATTTCCTTTAATCGGAATTGTATTTAGATTATATTTCATGATTTTAATATTTTTTTTATTTTTAGTATTATAGTATTCATATTTACAGAACTTAACAAAGATTTCATTATTTAATAATGATTTTTCTATTTCGTTTTGCATTTCATTTTCTTGTAATTTATTAAAATCTTTGATAGTTGTTTCCATTATTTTTATTATTTATTATATTTTTAATTTTTAAATTAATTTTTTCAATTTCTTTTTAATACATTTTGCAATTAAATATGCTATTTCGATTTTTATTTTTGATAGAACAATTCTATTAAAAAATGTTTGGTGCATTTTCAGATTTTTTGAAAAATATTTTAATAATTATTGCATTTAAATGTCACGTGTGCCGAAGTCCCCCATAGGAAAATATTTTTAGTATTTTTTGCATTTCAGATTTTTTGAAAAATATTTTAATAATTATTGCGTTTCACGATTTGCAAAATAATTTAAGAATTATTGCGTTTCACGATTTGCAAAATAATTTAAGGAATTTTGCATTTAAAATGAAAGTGTACCATAGTGACCCCTATACTACTAATATATACTACT
>CARXXK010001375.1:0-31202 GCA_949089665.1 Macrosiphum euphorbiae
ACAATAAACTGTTCCACGCAATAGACGTGGCACCACGGTGGGCACCACAAGTGGACGCCCTGAACGCCCAACAGCGAACAGTGTTTGACCGCATCATGGTGGCTGTCGATGACGACCGGGACGTGGCAAAAGCATTCTATGTCGATGGACCCGGAGGCACCGGAAAGACAACGCTTTACGGTTGCCTAAAATGGGCACTTCAAAACCAACGACCGCCACGGGAGGTATTGTGCGTGGCATTCACGGGGATCGCCTCGTCCCTCATGGACGGCGGCATGACAGTGCACTCGACGTTTGGATTGCCGTTTGGTACGCTGACCGACGACGATACATCAAACATCTCCTTGCAATCCATGCGCTCACAGAGGATACGTGATGCGGCGCTCATTGTCTGGAACGAATCGCCAATGTTTTTAGTTTTCTCTTCAATAATGATATATTTTTTTTTGAGACTTACTAACCTGAGACTTCAGACATATCACTTACATACAACATTTTTATGTTGTACCGTCATGGATCCATGTGATCCACCGGGCGTAATTGGCCATTGAAGTACCCTAATCCTTAGGGATCCGTATATCTGGGTACTTCATGGACAGTTGAGTGATTGACTGTTCACTGTGGAGAGAAAGTTCGACAACCTCCACGTGGTTCTCTCTGGATGCGAATCTGCTGCTAAGACATATGCAACTATACATTTTTGTTTACTTAGAATAGTCTATTATATAACTTGGGTCTCTAGTTTTTTCTATTATTTCTTCTAAATTTTTACATTCTCCTTTACACTGATCATTTATAAAAAGTTTAAGATTTCTTGTTATTTTATTTAGAGTTTTATGATTATAACGGTTATTTAATCTTTTGTTCGCTTTCAATATATGCCAATTTAAACATACTGACTGCATCTTATTTTCTTTAAAGTTATAAATATGTACTTCCGTTTTTATTATGTTTTTTAATTCCTCAATGAATCTAAATTAATGTAACATGTGTTAAATTATGTATTTACCTTCACCATAAATATATATATAATTTATTTTTCTAGACTTATTTATATAAATATATGGGTCTTATTTTTGAAACCACACAATTAAATAGACATTTTGTTAAGATTACGTCGGCAATTGGATCATGACAATGCGTAATTTTATTATTAGTATCACACATTAAATCATGCACTTCTGATAATACTAACATTCTACCGTTTTTATTTATTTTTCCTAAATACCCTGAATATAAAACTTCTTTAGTTTCTAAATTTGTTAATTCTAAATGAAATTCATCATTATTCCTAGTACTATATGCTGATATATTTAAAAATGCTAAAATACCCTTTTATCTTAACCGTTTAATAATTGTTATATCCGTCGATCCATTCCAGAATACTATTATTGGATCCCTATTGTCTATGTGCAAATATCTTTGCAAGTAAACCGTTGACAAGGTAGATTCCTCCTGGTGGCTTACACTTTTGTATAATTGCACAGAATAACCAGAAGAATCACTTAATGAGAACTCGAAAATCAGTGAAAAATTTTTGAGATAACAGTGTAGCCAGAATTCGAAAATAATTAAAAATTCTCTTTCGCTGCTGAAACTGTTTTTACACATTTTTTGATGTTATCATGTGTAAACATTTTATTTTTCAGTGATAATTCAATAATTGATCGATCTTGAAATCTTGCATTGTGCGTACATAACTTTTGTTCTGTGAAAACCTGAATTTTGAATTTGAAATTTAAGATCTTTTTATTGTAATAATTGTTTACTACTGTGTATTTTGGTGACCATTCATGCTGTTTGGCGAATTGCACTAGTATTGTTTTTGGAAAAAAACAAATTATAACAAAGTTTCATCGATTTCCTAAAGATCAGACAAGGTAAGAAATACCAAAAGTGTTCACACCTATTTCTTGTAACTAAATTATACTTAGTTATTAATAATTATATATTGTATATGTTAATAAGCAATGTATAATGTCTATAAAATACATTTATGTTTATTTTCTATCATGCACTACAAATAATTGTATTAGTATCTACTAATAGTTTTAATTACCTATTATAGATGTGCTGTCTGGATTGAACGTTGTAAACCAATCAATTTACCGACTATTGACCCTGTTATTCTGAATAGAAATCACAGATTGTGTTCACTTCATTTTGAAGATGAAATGTACTTGGATGTTGAAAAAACTAGACTGAAGAATAATGCAATACCAACAATATTTAAAAGTATGTTTAAGGGATCAATAAACTTTAATTTGTATTGTATAACAATATTTTGTTCTTTTAGATAATAGAATCGTTACAGAAGAAACATTACATCATGTTGATGTTGCATCTGAATCTTTTGATGATAACACACAAACTGAAAAACACGTTATAATTGACAATCCACCAAGATGTTCAACTCCTGGTATGTTGATTACAAATAGATTTGATTTTTCTATACGACAACTTTTAATTATTTTAATCCATTAAAATTTTATTTGTAGTGTCGTGTACTTATGATTCACCATCGTTTTCAAGTTGTACATCATTAGACACGTGTTCCCTTAGTATTCAAACTCCAAACTCATTAACTTCCAAAACCCCAAGGAAACGAGTACTTCAACAAAAACTATCAAAGGCTCTGTGTACAATTAAAGAACTAGAACAACAACTACAGCAGACTACAACCATTGAACACTGTATGAAAATGTGTGAACAATATTTATCACCTTCAGTCTACCTTCTAGTTAAGAATAATATTGTAAACAAAGATAGGTTAAATAGTGGACACCGATATTCTAAACAAATTAAACAATTTGCTTTAACTGTATATTTTCTTAGTCCTATGGTATTTCATTTTCTTCAGAAATCTTTTTCGCTTCCTTCTATTTGCACTTTAAGAAGAGTAACTTCTCAATATGATTTAAAACCAGGCTTAAATGATTTCTTATTTAACTTTTTAGAATTTAAAATGAGTAGTTTTCATCCTGATGCTTTGGACTGCTTTTTATGTGCAGATGAAATGTCAATAAAACAAAACTTATTTTATAATGTTTCAAAATATGAGATATTTGGTTTTAACCAATCAAATTCTTTTAGGACATAATATTATGAACATTTGCCCTCCATATGTGCCTTCTGAAACAGTGTAATGTCACTGTTTCCTTATAATAAATTTGTGTGTGGTGTGCTGTTATTAGTTCTGTCTCTGAAAGAACTCCCTTGTCTGTAGTGTTTTTTGAACTGTACGAGAAGTAGGTGATGAGTTCCTATTCATTTTATATTTCTTATTTATATGGGTATGTTTTAATATTTCGCACTAACAGTACAATAAGGCCATAACTCAAAAAAATGAAATGTTCAGGAAATGAATATGAAAGTTTAGAAGAACATGACAATTTTTCATCAAACAAAAAAAAATGTTTAGGGTAGATACATATTTACAATTTTGTTGTGATTATAATTATGTAGTTTTTATCCCTGTAAATATTTTTACATCCGTACGATTTCCACTTGAAAGAACAAAAATTAAAATTTTTCTGGTTACGGCTATATTGCACTACTTTTTAAATTGATTTTAATATTATTTTGGCCATAAACGAAATTTACGATTTTTTAAAAATTATGTTATAATTGATACTGTCATTAAGTATGTTCATATTGTATTGAACCAAAAAACACTTAAACTGCAAAATAAAATAATAGGGTAATATATTTAATTATAAAATGAACATAAAATATTAAAAAACAAAATAAAATATCATGACTACTCTTCAGTCTTCTTTGTTATCTTAATTTTAACAATGTTTACAATTAATATAAAATAATAACAAAAAATGTAATGACTATTAATTTATTCATCATCAGAATCTGTTCTCTGACAGACATTGATGTTCTCATAAAATTGTTTATGACAGTTGGGTATCACATTTGCACCACACAGCTGCATCAAATTTTTCTTTTTGACATCTGTTATACCCGGTGGTCTGGAATAGGCTTCATTCAATATTAAGTCTTCATTAATTTTTGGTTTCGATCTCCGTCCTCTGCTTAGTTTTTGTGTTACATCAATGGTTTTAAAATTTTCTTCAGACCGATTATTTTTATAAAAGAATTTAAATGGAGAATCCTTACGTACTTAAATTACTTTAATATTTCCCCATAAAACTTTTTCTTTATCAGTGTTGATATTAAAATTAGTTCCAATTTGAGTGCTCAACTTTTTAAAATCCAACATATCTGTTGTTGTCATCTGGTTTACAATGTATGGAACTCCTTTTCTGGCCAAACTAATTACAGGAATCCATTGATCCGGAATATAAATAGGTCCACTTTTAAGTACTCTTTTTTTCTGTTTTTCTATGCATGCGTGCATGGCATCCCCTTCATTTTGTGAATGGCCACACACTAAAAACTTATTTGTAATTGAAGGGATCTCAAGTCTCATAGTTGCATACATGTAAAGACTAATGATAAATTTATTTTTATTCTGACCAACACAATTATCAGAATAAAAAATAATTGGTAAATTCATTGAACTATTAATACTGTCATTTAGATATTTCCATAAACAGGATGCAATTTCATTTGCACCTCGTTTAGCCTTATCTTCACTCCAGACATAACAATATCCATTTCTAGAAGAAGTTTCATAAACAGTAAAATTATAAACGCCTAATTTACGTTTATAGTATAACATATTCACCTCTCCACATGGTGTTTGTAGAACTGCCTGTAAATCATAACAGCAAACTTGTACCATCCCTTCTTTAGCTTTTGCTAAATCTTTTTCTTTTTCTGCTCTGCATTTTATTTTGGCCTCCATGTGAGCATCATAATTTGTTTTGTTTATTTCTTTTTCCATATCACTGCAGTTTTTCCATGCTTCACATGTAGAACACTGGTCCTTTTTTGGTTGAAAGAAAACAATATTTCTCTGTTTATTAAACAAGTCTAAGTATGTATGTTTAAGTACACATTCCTTTTTTGTTTTCTTCTTGACTAATGACATACAATCTGTACATTTCAGCAATAGTTAAGCTGCCATCAATATACTCCCTTTGCGTTTGAGCTCTTAAAAAATGAGAACTTATACTAGGAAATGAATCAATATGATCCAACACATCTTTTTTCATTTCTTCTGAAATTCGTTTATGGTTGTCATGTTTTCCCTGATTTAATGGTTCCAATATTCCTGCAGTATTCAACCTATTAAAGCAGTTTCTTATAATTTTGTCACTTATGACTAAGGTTGATTCAAACATTTTCTTACATACTCTAATTTTTCCAACTTCTTTTTCTTCTAAAAAATAAGCCATATTGCTAAGTTTTCTATTAGAATTTGGTGTTTTCATTTTATATTTAAGTAAAACTGGAACTACATGTCTTTCAATAAACTCGCGTTGTCTTACTTTGTCACCCATTTCCCAAAACTTTGCTTTAATTTTATTTCTTATTTCTAAATTTAATAAAAAACTACACTTATAACTACAATTTTCACAAGAAGGTTTTAATGACTAGGCTTTGACAATGAACCCGGATGCATTTATATATTATTCACCACGGTTTTTTGCTAGTTTTTCCATATTTTTCTTCCATTTCTCAGGGTTTTTTAAACGTTTTCTTTTAGGCAGTAAAATATGAGGATCTTCAGTTTCAATCTCAGCTTCCTCTTCAAAGGATATTTGATTGATGTGTTCCACAACTACATTTTCATTTTGAATTTGATTTTCTTGTTCTATATCAGTGTTTCCCAACCTTTTTACCACCACGGACCACTTTGACAATATTTTAGGTCGCGGACCACATCAATTTTACGCAAACTAGGAAGACCTTTTTTTTTTTTTTTTGCTCATTAACAAGAATACACAAAAATGTATTGGAAAATTTTTATTATCTTACTGTACTATTATATATAATTATTAAACTTTACTAATAATTTACTTAGTGTGATTTTTGTATACGATAAGATAACCGTATTTTACGGTAAAATAAAATATTTTTCGCTGTTTAAAAAAAAAAATAATTTTTAATAGAAAACTAAGAAAAGTACCGCGGACCACCTATGACTGGCCCACGGACCACCGGTTGGGAAACACTGTTCTATATTATCATACTCAAAATATTGATTAGGATTTATAGATCCGATCTCAACATATTCATATTAAGCTTGATCGGTTTGTTCCATAACAAAGTTTTCTACTATCGTATCAGATTCAATTTGACATGGCTGTGTTACAATATTTTGAACAGATTCAAAAATTGAATTAGTTGGTTCAAATTCAATATCATAATCAAAACAGTTAAAAGTATCACCCTACAAAGTAAAATAATTCAATATGACGTTAGTAATTAAAAAATACTATTTAGAAAACAAAATACGTTTTCAGTTAAAATAATATTAAATACTGTTATACATTGATTATGTATGTACTTACATTGATTTCCAAAAGTAATCTATCAATATGATTTTGGTATGTGGTCGAGTATTGATCATTATGGACAGTATAATAATAATCATTATTATTGTTATTAATTGTAGCAATCTAAAAAAAATATTTTAGAAGGTTATATATAAGTATTTATTTATTAATATAAACTAAAAACTATGATGTACTTACCTCTATATTAGCCTGACTGATATTGTTTTCAATAGATGGTTTTAAATTACACAAACTTAAAAGTTTATTAACCCTACCACGAGAAGTCATATTACTTATTAAATTAATACAAAATTAATAATTATACACAATGTAAATACTATAAATTATGAGTTAAGACTAGAGTAAGAATAAAATAATATTTTATATTACATTATTATAATTGTTATCAATGTTATTATCTCAATATGTGGCGTAATTGCTCTGGAAGTTTAATTGTTTTAAATTGCAAAAGCGCCATTTTCAAATACGGCCTTATTGTTCTGGCTTTAAAAACTTGTTTTAGTGAACGAGCCACATTTCGTTTTACGGGCAAATTGTACTCAGAAATTTAACATTATACGCTCAATGCAATAAAGGTTATCGTCAAATATTATCAGTACTAATATAAAGAGGTAGATAAAGCTACTATCAAAAAAAGAGAAAAAAATTACGAATTCATAGACACCAAAAACACAAAAATCATAAATTTTGAGTTGTGGCCTTATTGTGTTGACAGTGCGAATTTTGTTCCTTTTTTTTAGGTCCTGAAATAATTAAAGTGACCTGTTATATAATTGTTACATTGTGATTATTTGTGAGTATTATTTCTATTATGCATGAATAGTTTTTATTTTATTGCTTTACATTTATTTTTTTTTTTCTTACTATTTCCTGAACACAACGTTATTATTATATATCTAAAATTTACATTATATATTAATTCTATTATTAATTTTCCTTATTGTATATATTATGTTACGTATTTTTTTTATTTTATATGTTTATTTATTATTACTAAATTTAATCATTTAATAAGGTAAATAATTCGTTATGACTAGCGATTACTCTTAATATATTTTATTCTTATCTTGGCGATGGTGGTGCGGTGAATAATGTCTCTCTTATGTAATCGTTTGTGCCTGGTGTTCTATATCTAACTATTCTTCCTGGAATATCTCTTATCTGTCCATTACTAATATATTTGCATTTAATTAATATATATATTGCTATTATAAGTATGAGAGACAACGATGCTAGTAATATTGTTACATATAATAAATAACTGTGTATAAATTGATGTTTTTGATTTTGTTCTCTTGAAAGTTCTTGGTCAATCATTTGTTGTACCTCATCTAAAGATTTGGATGCGTCATGTAAATCTGTGAATTGCACAGTTGGTTTTCTTTCCCATTTTTCATCTGCTTCAAATCTGTGTATATGTTCAGGTATTTTCTCCAAAACATATTTCATGTTAGTTACAGGTGTGAAGTCTTTAAATTTATTATTTAGAATTTCTTCCGTGGCAGTTAATACTGCGTCCCGTCCAAATACTTGGAAACTGATGTCTTTTATAGTTATTTCTCCTGATTCATTTGTTTTTGTTATGAATGGATCTATTAGATTGGTGCAACTTATTGTTAGTGTCTCTTTTCCTGCATGAATCCATGTATTCTTATTTTGCAATTTTTGATATATGCTTCTCTTTAAATTAATTTTCTTTACTGTACATATCTCAGGATTAGAATTTTTGTCAGTTTTTATTAAGTTTTGCACTTCGCATGGTTGGCGTTCGTTGTTGTCCTGTATAGGTTGTGGTGTTTTACATATTCTGTACATTGTAGTTTCTTTACATTCGTTTAATTGTTGATCTGTGTACGTAGTAAACCTTTTTTATCTTTGGTTGTAGCAATATTATTTTAAGTAATGTCCATCAGGTACCATCCACTAGAATTATCTTGGTTATGACGCATTGGTATTGGTGTTAACCTATATAATATAAGTTCAGTGTAAAAAATCAATGGTATTACTATATCAAATACTAATTGGTTGTCTGAATAGTAGATTCTTATTTTTGTAATTTTTTGAAATTCATTTAGTTCCCATCTCCTTGTTCCCATCGGAATACTATATTTTTTCTTTATAGTTTGTTCTATTGTTTTTAATGTTGATGCTAGCTCTTGCGGTGTCATAAGACTTGGATGTATCATACCTTCTCTATCGGCAGTTACTATTTGTCCTAATGTTTCTGTTTCGTAGGAATATTGATTTATAATTATTGTATATAAATTATGTATTTCATTTTTCATTAGTAAATCTATTATATCGTTTGATTTGTTCTGTATTTTTGACATTTTTTCATATAGTTATTGCTCCCTTTTCGTAATATTATTGTATAGTTGTTCGGTTTGATTTAATGTATTACCAATATTTCTTATTGATGATTTTACTACAGTCGTTTGAGTTTCCATTATGTGCAATATGTTAGTTCCTGAGTCTTCTGTTTTTTTTATAGCTTCTTTAGTTTTTTTAGTGCATTTATCATTACACACGCCAAATAATGTATGCATGGTGTTACCTATTATGTTTATTAATCCTCTTTTCTTTCTTCGTTTCTCTTCCTGTATAGTACTTCCTAGTGACATATACATACGTTCTTTCTATTTAGTTATTTCATTATATAAATCTGTAATTACTACTTGATATTTTCCACATAGATCTTGGTGTTTCTGGTCAGTACATATATTTGTTGTATTCTTTATTTTTTCCCCCAATAATTCATATTTCATGTTATATTCTTTTAATGAGAAAAACGTTACAAGACTGTATTGAGCCCCTATTAATCTAACTGGTCCCAAATTCTCATATTGTATTCCCCTGCCACTTCCATAAGGCTTATATGAAAAGTACTCTGATGTATTTATTTCGTCAGATTCGACAGTATTGACTAGAAAACACGTCACCATCACCAATCTAAAAGTATAAATTATATTCATACTAAACTAAACTATCTTATTATATTCTTATATAATTAAAACCATTATATATTATCATACGTTTTTTTCTTTTTAATAGATTTGTTATAAATGGACCCAACAAAAATTTACGACTATAAAACAAAAGAGGAAAACTGTCGAAAATATGTTCTTCGTAATTGTGTGTATTTTATGAATAACTATAATGCATACACATTTTTTTTTTTTGTTATTATATGATATTTTTATTATATATATTTTTTAGTGCGACATTACATTAGAAGTGGAATGGCCAAAAGGGTTCACTCCTCCTCCTGACGACGTAGTTCGGGCTGCCTTAATGAGCGACGGTCAGGAAGACGGCTCCGTATCTGATACTGATTCTGAATAATTTAGAATGTGTGGAAATCGTCGAAGACCGGTTATTGGGTTATTTGATCCCAACGTCGTTGATTTTATTATTTATATTATTATTTTTTTTTTTTTTTTAATACACCGATTTATTAATTATTTACTGAGAATAAGTTTTTGTAATACAGTAGGTCTTCTGGTTCCGGAATATTGTCGATAAACTCAATTAAGTCCTGACAGTTAATTTTTCCCAAATCTTCCAGATTATTTTCTGTCATATCATGCAGAAACCTTTTTATGTTGTGGGTAATCTCATTTAATTCTGCTTCGGTGTACGGTTCGATTAATTCATTATTTGCTTTAGTTATGTGCCCTATAAAACATTTTAAAAATTGTCCTATGCCTATATTGGTTGTATCGTAGTTTCCATTTATTATTTCTTTTTCCAGTTTCAAAATGAATGTCCCGTTTCTATTCCTAAAATTAATATAATTATTCTAACTTAAATATCAATATAATTTTATAATATTATTTTCCTTAATTAACTTGCGCGTCATTATAATATTTTTTTACGTTATTTCTATGCACAGTGATGCCTCGTCGGCCCCGCTGTATAACTACATTTTCGTTTCCTAGTACTACTGTGACCTCGTATGGTCCTAGCCAGATTGGATCGAGTTTCGTTCTATGATTATTATCTTTTAAAAGTATTAAATCTTTTACATGTAGTTCTTGTGGATTTTCATTTTTATCATAACGTTCCTTACTTTTTATTTTATTTTTAATTAAATTATCTCTAGCTATTTTATGCGATATTTGCATATTTTCTTTTAGATCGAATATATAATCGTCGTAATTGTAACGTGGTTCAGTGTTGGCCTTCAAGTTAATCGGTACCTCCAATGTACGTCCGTAAACTAATGCATGTGGTTGAAAATTAGTAGATGTATGAACTGTTGAATTATATACGAAGAATGCAAAGGGTAATAAATGATCCCAATTATTTAAATTCTTATCTACATAATGTCGTAAATACTCGGCTAGCGTCCTATAAGGGCGTTCTACGGGGTTACCCTGCGGTCTAAATGGGCTTGTGTTAACCTTTTCAATCTTAAATATTTTACAAACATTTGAAAACGTTTTCGATAAGAAATTACTTCCTTGATCCGTAAGTATTGTTTCTGGTATGCCGTGTACACAAAGGAAGTGTGTAACAAAGGCTTCCGCGACAGTATTTGCCTTCTGATCAGGAATTGAGACTCCTAAAGTATAACGTGTTAAATCGTCTTCCATAGTTAGGATATATATATTATTAGACAATGTTATAGGTAAAGGCCCTACTATATCCATAAATATTTTTTCAAATGGTTTGGAACTGGTTGACGTAATTGCCATTGGTTGCTTAACGTGCCGATTTGATACCTTATTAACCTGACATGACCCACAATTCCTTATATATTTTTTAACATCTTCTTTCATACCCTTCCATGTGAATTGTTTTGTTAATGCGCTTAATGGTTTTATTTACACCTAAATGTCCGCCTAGTTTTGAATCGTGAAATTGTAATAAAATGATTGCTTTTTCTTCTTCAGTACATTCTACATTTGCATTTTGCACATATAATTATTTCTATATCTGTTTTGCGAAATATGTATCGCAACACTGACCTTACTTTTTCCCATTCTAAATCATCGTGTTCACCTAGTTTGTTCATGGCTAATCTATTCAAATTGTTTTCCTTACAAAATAATTTTAGATTGATCAAGGATATATACATGTTTTCGTAAGTGGGCTTATGCCGGTCTTTATTTTTTGTTACCAAGAATATTATAAACCTGTTTTCCTGTTTGAAATAGGGTGTGTCTCCGATTACTTTACTAGTTGGCAACATTGTACTATTTCCAAATTGTTTTTTTTTTAACTCATAGTTTGTTCCAGTCCTAAAATTATATTGCTTAGCAATTTCTGATACTATGTTATACTATTTTGGTGAATCTATTAGTGTTCCTATAGTTTCTTTTACATTAAAGTTTGTGATAATTTGTGTTCCTAATTTTTATAGAAACTGTTCGTATGATTCGTTTTTTATTTCCTGAATAGAATACATGCGTGTGAATGCATCTACATTTGAATTTAGAACTCCGGGTTTATAACGTATTTCATAATCGTATTCTTCTAATTGTATTCTCCATCGGGCTAATTTTGATAAAGGATTTTTTAAATTAAAGAGCCATGTTAATGGACGATGGTCGCTAAGTATTATAAACTTCCTACCGTATAAATATGGTCGAAACTGTTTAACTCCGAGTATTATTGCAAGACATTCTAATTCTGTTGTTGAATAGTTGCCTTCACTTTTATTTAATGTGCGCGACGCATAACTTATTGGCAAATCTTTTCCTATTTCTCCTTGAGATAAAATAGCCCTAGTGCTTTATTACTCGCGTCTGTATTTAATAAGAAGGTCTTTGTGAAATCCGGATATTTAAGAACTGGTTCTGAGCATAACGCTGCCTTCAAGGTATCAAATGATTTTTGACATTCGTTACTCCATACGAAACTGGTGTCTTTCTTTAAAAGATTAGTTAATGGTTTTGATATTGCACTATACGAATTTATGAATTTCCTGTAATAGCCACTTAATCCTAAAAATGACTTAATGTTGTTTACAGTTTTTGGTTCTGGGAATTCTACTACTACTTTTAATTTACGTTCATCGGGTTTTATTCCTTCTCTCGTAATAACATGTCCTAAATATACACATTCTCTTTTTAAGAAGTTGCATTCATCTGGTTGTAATTTTAAATTGCTTATTCGTAATCTCTCAAAGACCTCTATTAATTTTTTATTATGATCATACAAATTTTTCCCATATACAATTATATCGTCTAAATATACTAAACATTTTACTCCTATTAAACCTGATAGAGCTGAATTCATAACTCTGTGAAAGGTTCCGGGACTTGTTTTCATTGCTTGAATCATTCGTTTGAAATGTCAGTGACCTTGGTCAGTCGACAAAGCTGTTAACTCTCGTGAATCCTTTTCCATTAATATTTGGTAAAATCCACTAGATAAATCGAGTACAGAAAATTACCGACTGTTTCCTAGATGATCTAGTATTTCCGTAATATTCGGTAAAGGGTGAAATTCATTTATAGTAACTTCATTTAGTGCTCTAAAGTCTACCACTACTCTGAACTTTTGTTTGCCCGAATTATCCATTTTCTTTTGTACTAACAATAGTGGAGAATTCCAAGGACTTCTCGATTTCTCGATAATTCCATTTTCTTCCATTTTTTTAATTTGTGAATTTATTTCGTCCTGTTGTGCGTGAGGTAATCTATAAGGTCTACGATAAATAGGTGGTTGATCCTGTTTTAACTTAATAGAATGTGTGCCTACATTGTTAAAGGTTAGAATATCACCTTCCATATGAAATATATTATTGTATCGTTCACATATCTCATAAATGGATTGTTTTTCAATTTCATCCATGTGTTCTGTTACTATTGTCTGTTTTAATTGCGCTATTCTTCCATTGTGATCATCTGTCAATTCTACTGTATATATTTCGTATTCGGTATCATAGAGTATTTTGTTTAAGTCAGTTTCGGATATATTTTTTGTTTCTTCTGATATATTCATCATGCTAACTATTGCCCTACCATTATTAACGATGGGCACTGTACTACTGCAAAACACGTCTTTTAATAATTCTTGTTTATGAATGTATATGTCCTTTCTTTCTACTAGAGGGTCGCCCTATTAATATTCCTACAATAGTTTCGGCACGCGGATTTAGTTTAATGGTTTTATCGGCTTCTCCGAATGTTGCCGGTGAACGCAAGGTCGTTTGAATAATTAATTTTTTGTTCGCAATATCGACTATTCAATTATTTTCTGACAAAAACTCGTTTCCTAATATTCCGTCCCTGGGGATAGGGAATCGAGGACTCACTATATGCAATTTTGTTTTAATGTTTTCGTTTTTAAGTTTAATTAATATTGATATTTTTCCTATGGTTTGAGTGAGGCATTCGTTTATTCCGCGTACATTTATTTTTTGTGTTTTGTCTACTTCTAATTCCTCGCGTAAGCAATTTATTTTGAGTATATTTACTTGACTACCTGTATCTATCATTAAATGTAATTGATTTGTTTTTGCGGCGAATGAATTAAATGTTATATGATTATTCTCTAATGTTGCGGTTATGTGAAATATTCGTGCGTCGGTTGTTCCACGATAATCTGGTTTATCGTACGAGTACTGCGCCCCTCGTTCGACACGTTGGCGTTTCTCGAATTATTAACGTTTCTACTTACATCGTTTCTCGTTTTATAACATGAGTCGATTTTATGACCGTTTCGATTACAGTATGAACAAGTAACTACCTGTACATTATAATTCGTTGGTGGTTACGTAAAATTATTTCTGTTAGGTGGACGGTTGTTATTGTCGTTGCTCGCATAACTAGGTCTCGAATTATTCCTAAATTGAGATGCATAATGATTACCATTACAATTATAGCACTTTATTGCTCGCCTATTGATTGGTTGAGAAAAATTAATTGCTCGCGGATAATTATTTGTACTTACAGAGTTATTTGGTCTAATGTTTCCGTTGTTCCAATTTTCGTAATTTGGTCTACGCTGATTATAATTCTGTGAATAGTTATTCTGATCATTGTTCCTATGCATATGACTTTCCCTTTCTAATTTTAGCTCTACCTGTTCTGATTTTGCTAGTTGTTTCGCGATCTCTATAATTTTGGGATTACGAGATTTTACTATTGTCCTAATCGGTTCTACTAGTCCTTTAATAAATATCGCTAGAGTTTGTTCCCTTAATGTTTCATGTATAACTTTTGCTTCTGCAGGTTCTTTGCCTAATGTACTCATAGTACATAACTGATAATAAAGTTTCTCTACTCTATGACAATAATCATTTACGTCCTCATTGTGATACATTATAATGGAATTTAATTGAATCTGTAAAGATGATGCCGTAGTCGTTACCTCAAATGCATCTGTTAAATAAGTTTTAATAAACTGCCATTTCGATACATTTTTGTATTTAATCATTTCTAATGCTCTACCCGTTAAACGTGTGGTAATATATTTTACTAATGTTGGTTAACTTTCTGCATCGACTAAACTTACTGCCATATCGCATGCATTTATGAATTGATAGATATCGTTTATTCCTGTGCATAGTGGAATTAATTTAAAAGCGTCCTCTAATTTTATAACTACCATTTTTTTAGTGCGTGTTTTAGTTATAAAATCTAATGACTGATGTTCAAAACTATCTGTAACTTGGCTACGTGTGACTACTCCTGGACTTGGGTTTCTACTTGCTCTATCTCCTAACTGAGTTTCTACTATAATATTCAACTGGTCTTTCTGTTGGGCTTCAAAATGGGCTTGGGCTTCTTTCTGGGCTAAAAACTGGGCTTCTATTTGGCTTCTTCGTTTATACTAGTGTTATGCAATGAATTAGCTAAATTCAAGGGAGATGTACCTTCTTTGTCCATAAATTACTTAGCTACCTATTTAATACGTTAATACTCAAAAATGCCCTTTAAATTCAATAATAACTTCAATAATACGCCATCTAATAAATTCAAATAAACTTCAATAATACTTCAATAATACGCCCTATAATAAATCAATAATAACTTCAATAATAATCAATAATAAAATATGCCCTCAATAAATCAATAATAACTTCAATAATAATCTTCAATAATAACTTTAATAATAATCTTCAATAATAAAATATGCCCTCAATAAAATTTAATACGTTTTACACCATTATACTTATAATCAAACTACTTATAATTATCTAATATGTCTTAATTATGTTGCATACGTCTATGTAACAAATTTAAATAATTATTCACTTACAATAATGCGGTGTTGCTGGTTGCTGATGACATGCTGATGATGCTGATGGATTTGTTGGTACTGCGACGTGACTTATTTGTTTTTTTATGGTTCTTCTTGGAGTTGTCTTCTCGGAAGAGTGATCAATTCTTCTTTGTTGACGGTAGCCATTGACGGGTTGCCTCCTTTGAAAGAAATCCTACCTCGACTGCGCCAGTGTTACGTATGGCCCTTCAGGGATCCAAAAGCTGTTAAGTAATGTGTAAAGTAGGTAAGTGAAACTAAATTATTTTGAGTTGCATGGATTATAGTCGGGGCCAAACGAATGTGCGGTTGGTGGCTCCGCCCACTAGGCGATATCACACTGAATAGTGAGTAACAGCTGTTGGCGGTATATTTGAAAATAAAGTAACCACGCTATTCATGTGTGAACGTTACCTAAAACTATGTGTTCTAATTAGTCGCCGGCAAAAGTAGGCGGAGCCACCAACCGCACATTCGTTTGGCCCCGACTCTAGTGGTACATGATAAAAAGAATGCCCAGTATGGCAGTATGTGTAATTATTAATTAACTAACTACTTGGTTATTTGATGTTTAGTGGTGAATAACTGTTGATATTATCTATGATTGATATAATGTTTTGTTGGTTAACTTAACTTTTAGATTGGCTCAATAATTTTAAATGGACATTCATTTTATTCTTATTATATTTAGATAAAAATAATCATAGCACCGATTTACAATCCTGATGATCTTAAAAATATTATACCATTAAATCAAATAGAATTTAAACAGCGAGTTATCAGAGAACCTCATCTACCAGCTTTAGAATTTTATCCAAGATCATCATTTAGTGGAGTACAGCGTTCGTTTCAAAGTTCTTGCTTTAAATTATTTACATGGTTAGAATGCAGTCTAAAGTTTGATTTGGCATTTTGTTTTCCATGTCGCATGTTTAATAATTCTAATGGTATAAATGTTGGTCAAACTGATAAAGCTTATACAACAACTGGATATAAAAATTGGAAAACGGCTACCATCAAATTTAAAACTCACCAAATGTCTAAAGTTCATTTAAATTGTGTAACATCCCTCTCAAATTTTCTACATTCAAAACCAATTGATGTATTATTAGATGAAGAAAGAGAAAATACCCGAAGTCAGAGAGAAAAACAAAGGTAAATAAATAGGAAAGTAATTCAACGTTTAATAGATGTAACACTTTTTTAAGCATAGGCGGTAAACCATTTCGTGGACACAGTGAGAAGAAATATGATGTTTAGAAAGGTCTATTTTTGGGAATAGTTGACCTTTTAAAAAGTATGACCCAATATTAAAAACACACTTCGAAACAGGACCTAAAAATTCTTTATATTGTAGTAATTGCATACAAAATGATCTCATTGCGTCCATCAGTATTGTGATTAAAAGAAAGTTAAAAGTTGCTTTAATAAAAGAAAAAGTGTCAATAATGGCTGATGAGACTAGTGACGTCGGTCACCATGAACAATTATCTGTTGTAATTAGATATTTTGATAAATTTAAAAACATGCCAATAGAACAGTTTGTATGCATGAAGCGAATGATGGCAGTTGATGAGTATGAAATAAAATGGGAAAATGTTATTTCTACTTGTTTTGACGGTGCTGCAACTATGTCCGGAAATACAACCGGAGTTCAGACAAAGTTTAAGGAGAAAAAAACAAAATCTTTTTTTGTGCATTGTTATGGCCATTGCTTGAACTTAATATTAGTTGATTCTATTGGCAAAGACAATAAATTGACATTTAACTTTTTCGGGTGTATCCAAATGGTATATAACTTCATTGAAGGCAGTTGTACTAGGCATGCAGTTTTTGAAAATGTGTCAAAGTTGATAAATATAAAATTGAAGACTTTAAAATCATTATCAACCACTAGATGGGCATGTCGGTCTGAAGCGGTCAATGCTGTAAAAAATAATTATTCTGCTTTGTTGATTGCCATTAAACAAATTACAGATAATACTAAGCAATCAGATATAAGAGCTAAAGGACTCGGTATCATTTACCAAATGGAAAGTTTTGAGTTTATTTTTGCTATGCAAATGCTAGATCCAATTTTGAATTTAATATTAAATGTAAATACAGTTTTACAGTCATCTAATATCAATTTGTTAACAGCTATTGACCTTGTTATATCATTAAAAAAATCATTAGAATCTATGAGAAATTATGGTAATGATTTTAAAAATATTTACAAAAACAGAGCAACTGTGTGAAGGAAATTGTCTTACTATTCCTGATGTTAAAAAAAGAAAAGTATCATCTAAAATAGATACCATGACCAATCAACATTTTATGTTTAATAAAAAAGATGAAATGAGAATTACTGTATGTTATCAAACATTAGATCAGTTGATAGCTGGATTAAATTTAAGATTTAACCAATAAACATTAAATATGATAGAAAGTATGGGTCATTTATTGAAATTAGAAACCAATGATGATGATATTCTTCTTCTTTCATCTGTATTCAATTTAGATGCTGCCAACTTAGAAACTGAAATTCATCTACTTAAACAATCAACAGACTTATCAGAAAGTAACAAAACAAATTTTGAAAAGTGGATGGATTGGTTAACTATCTCTGGAAAAAGCAGAGAAGTTATATTTTGTAATGTATTTAAAGCTTTAAAATCATTCATGGTCATTCCTGTGACGACTTGTTCATGTGAAAGATCATTTTCGAAATTGAGCATAGTAAAAACCAAACTTAGAAGTGCTATGTTACAGCTTAGATAACCTTTTGACCATGTTCATAGAACAGGAACTAGCATACAATGTTGACCTTGATGAAGTTATTGAAACGTTTAAAACATTAAGCAACGCAAGGAGTTACAAAATAATAAAATATACTGTACAAAAATTCATGTTATTTTTTTTAGTATGAGGTATTACTAGCCTAAAAATTAAGTAATTAAGTAAAATTAACTAATATAGTAAAATATATATGTTTTTTTTTTAAATTTAAATGTTTTTATTATTTATATTTATAATTTTTATTTACAAAATTATACAATGAGTAAATTGGAAGGGGTTTTATTGGGGTGAAGGGGAAGTCACCCATTAACGACCCCCCCCCCCCTTCACAACATAAGGTTAGATAGTTTAAATATTTTCTGGCCCCCCCTGCCAAGAGGGTCTAGTACCGCCTATGTATACAACATGAACTTACTATGTAGTTAAAAAAAAAATAATTTCTTAATTATGTTACACACATAATAGGTATATAACACAATACACATATTATATGGTCAACATTAAAAATGCATTTTAATAAAAAATATAAATTGGTACCTACATAGTTAGTATTATATGGTATATTGTAATTGTAGAGGATTACACATATTATATGCACATATATTTATAAATATAAATAACGCCACGGATGTCGACTCGACGGATGTTTTAGGTCAACACTCTATTTTACACGAATAACAATATTTCTACATGCCACATGGTATACATTATAATAATTATTCAGGTCAACGATCTACTTTACGCGAATAACAATATGTCTACATTAGGGTGCCCCTTATTTTTAAAGTCTTAAATTTCAAAGAGTGCCGCCCAGGAATTTTTTACTATTGGTCTAAAAATAAGATCTACAAAATTTGAGCTTTATATAACATGATTAACAGGGCACGCTCTAAACTCAAAGTTAAGAGAAAATGTAAATTATTTTAATTTTTTAAATATTATCGCCCAAGTTTTGGTTTTTTCTAAGAAGTCATAAGAAACTTTTTGTAGAATTTGTTATTTACTATAAAAAAGTGTTCTTATAAATTTTTCGTACAGTCAATATTTTTTTGTAAAAACTAAAAAAATTAGATGAAAGTAACATTTTGTGAAAAATTCCCGTTTTTAGGATTTTTGCAATTATCTCTTTAAATATTAAAGACACAAAAAAATTTTGTATCACTAAAATTAATCCAATTTATTTCAACAAAAATAAATGTAACTATAAAATTTTACGTTGAGCTAACTCATTTTGATTAAATTAAGAAAGCATATAAAAATAACTAATTTTTCTGAAAAACAAATTTTATAAAAATACTTTTGTTTTCTTGTATTTAAATATTGAAAGGAGTGGCCAAAGCACTTTTTGTTGTTTCAGGATACGTAGATTTATAGTCCTTGACCGTCTGAAACAATATAAACAAAAACTTGGTTTATTTTGAAGTACAATATAATATATTTTTAGAATTTTTAAATTACTTACTTGTAATAAAAATTGTTTTTGAGTTTCGTCCCTCGTAATACTGTTATTATAATCTTCTACAAGTTTTACGCCTCTTCAGCTGAATCGTTGACAATTTTTAGTTGTTCAATGATATTTTTTCCTTTAAGATAAGCACTTGAGTTTAACCATTCGGACGGATGAATATGTAAACAGTTTTCGATGTTAAATAGATGAAATATATTTGCCGATTTTGGACTTAACAGTGACGTTAAAATTTCTTTGTCTGGTTTGCTTAAAAAAGTTGTTATTTCACTAATTTTTAAGTTCAATTTTTTTGCGTGAACTTCAGGCTCATCGATATTGATTTGCTCATTTATAATCTTTGCCATCATTACTTTAGTGTTAACATCTATACTTTCATCAAATAATGCAAATGCAGCACACTCATCGGTTAAATAGAAAAAGGTGATTAATAAATTTACTAATGGCCACTTCTGACACAATTTTATCTATTTCTTCATATTTTTTTAATTCTCTTAGAAACTTTATGTCATTTAATGGGGCAGATGCGGCCTCAACAGCATAAATCCAATATACTACATAACATTTTACAATAAATGACGTAATTTTAAATAACGACTTTTCTTCTAATTTTGATACCTAGTTTAAATTCTGTTCGAAATAGATATAATTTTAAAGTGTATATGGCTTTTGCCATCCACCTAGGCATGTGATATGCTCCAGGTTTCCTAAAATGTATTCCACCTGGAGGCACACCACCAAGATAATTAATTGACAAATCCAAAATCTCGCGATAGTCTTCACGGTGTAATTTTTTTAGAAATGGCAGCTCGAAGTGACATTAAAATATCATCTAAGTTACTTTTGAAGACCTCTTGTACTTCAGTACTATCTATGCCCGGAACAAAATTTTGAGTATTTATTTTAGACCAACTAGCTTGAAATCTTTTGTACAAACATTTTGTAAAAACTGCTGCCGGTATAATTTCGAACACACGATGTCGACATCCAATGTATAATACGTCTCTTTCTAACTTCTGCTCTAGTATAGTACAAGCTCCTTTCAATCTGCCAGTGTTTGACGCTGTTGTGTCAAAACCAAAAGTTTGAACATTTTCTATTAAATTCCAGTCTTGTAATGTGTCGTATATTGCTGACGCGACTTCATTTCCAGTTGCATCTGGTATTTCTGGAACTACCAGCAATTGTTCAATATTTGTACTTGTTCCAATTATAGACAGTCTTTCTACTGGTCTGCCGGTTAAATCATGTAGTAATTTAGTATCCCAATGTACAGTGATTACTTGGGCATTCAGCTTACTGAAATTTTATTTTATTTTTTCAGTATATATTTTTCGAAAAATATTACGTTGGTTTCTTATAGACGTTCTGTTTATAACATAAGTCAACGGATCTAAAGAAACAGCTTCCATAAATGCCATAATAAATTAAGTGTAAACAATCTCTTTCGCTAATTTTACATTTATCTAATGCTGCAGCTAAACGTGGAGTCAACAATTGTTTACGAGCTCTTTTTGGAGGGTTTGAAATATTGGTTTCTTGCTCTTGAACGGTCTCATTTTCACTGCTAACTTCTTCAGAATTCGATATGTCGAAGTTCACTAAAATAAATAGAAAAAAATATTATAGTAAAATTAATGGTAAGTTTTATTTTAATTATATTAAAAACTTACTTTCAGTAGCTGAAGTAGTTGGAGAGTCTGAACACTTACGTTTTGTCTCTTTTTCTCTATCTAATAGTTGTTGTCGCCGTTTTTTCCAATTTTTCTCCATTTTTATCAATACCAATCATGCAACCCGTACGTCCTTTCTCACGTTGTTTGATTAAAAACTGTTTATCTTCTTCAACGGTCATTATTATTAATGCATTATTATGTGATTATAATATAATGATTATTATATAAAATAAATCATTCATGGAACTTGAAAACTCTAAACGCTTATTAATTAAAACTGCACTCGTTTTATTAATACTCTTGGATAAATTTTGCCATAATTCGTACAACTTTTTGAGTTTTAACTTACATTTATGGGGCTCTTGTGTTGGAATCCGAGCTTTTTTCCAAAAAAATATTGCACTCTTCAATGACTAAATTTGCACTAGTGTCTAAGTTAAGACCAAAAATTCGCATGTTATAAAACAAAACCTTTAAACAATCTCCATTTGATGGTAGTTTACTACTTATTATTTGGTGCTTATGATGCCCAACAAGATACATTTCTTGTATAGATGACGACATTATGAATACTTTTATATAACTAATAACTATACAAAACTAATAAAATAATTATAATGAGGTAGAAAGTATATTGACGTACTGAAATCGTTGCTCGGTTAGAACGAAACTATTATAGATAGCACTACATGATATCTATATAACGTTGAACGCCGAAGTCGATTTGGCATGCACCGACATGATTTGACCTGCGAGCGACCGTCGCCAATTGTATTATCATGTTAAAATCAAAATAAAACTATCCCTAGAATATTTACTTCAATAAATTAACTTTTCTCGCTAATACAACTACAAGTATAATTTATTTTAATATTATTAAATTTATTTTTCAGAAAAATTAGTTATTTTTATGTTTTCTCAATTTAATCAAAACGAGTTAGATTAACACAAAATTGTATGGTTAAATTTATTTTAGTAAAAATAAATTGGATCAATTTATCTGAAGAAAATTTTTTTGTATCTGTAATATTTAAAGAGATAATTGCAAAAAACCTAAAAATGGGAATTTTTCACAAAATGTTACTTTCATCTAATTTTTTTAGTTTTTACAAAAACATATTGACTGTACGAAAAATTTATAAGAACACTTTTTTTTAGTAAATAACAAATTCTACAAAAAGTTTCTTATGACTTTTTAGAAAAAACCAAAACTTGTGTGATAATATTTAAAAAACTAAAAAAATTTACATTTTCTCTAAATTTTGAGCTTAGAGCGCGCCCTGTTAATCATGTTTTATAAGGGCTTGGGGTACTCTTCCCGAAATTTCATGCCGAGGAAAAAAAAAAGAATGATAACCCGACCTTGCCAACATCAAATAAGTTCAAATTTTCAATTCAGAATTTAGTATTCCTAAATGTACCACCTTGAAAAAATACATATTAAAATATGTATTTGTTCCCGCCTTATTGCTTAATGGCTTTTGTTGTGTTTTTTAACGGTTTTTGCCGGCGGTTTTCCCAGTTTCCCATAATATGAGCGGATGAACGGAATACGGATGGACAGCCATTGAACGCTTGAACTTTGCCGTACTGACTCTCGTTATTCGCATGACAAAATAGAACTAAATCTATTTTGTCATGGTTATTTGTTAACTACTGCCTAGTGCCTACTGCTTACCTACTGTGCTTACTGTGCTTACTATTGTTTACCGTTTACGCATTATTGTCGTTCTATAAACTTTGAACATAGTTCATACCGAAAACCCAAATCGTGCTTTCGCAGTGACGTAAGTATTTAAAATTTTACTTTTGGGGTGCGGAGTTATCTTATAAAAGTGAAATAATTTTATAAAACATGCCACTGACAATTACAAATTATTAAATATTAATATAACTCTATATTAAGTATTATGTGTACAATTAATGATTACCTATGTCAGTTTTTCTAATGTCAATATTGAAGTTAAATACTAGAGTTTTGGGTATTCGTACCTTCGACAGAATTATGCAAATTGATTGTAACAAGATACAAATTATTTAAATTTTTCATAATTGCAGATTTTCAAACACAGAATGCTGCTCTCAAAAATGTTCCAAATAAATTTCATGCATTAAAAACCATGGACCTTGTTGTTAGTCATTGGCTGGCGATGGCTGTTTTGATGACACTCCTGAAATACTGAACTTAACCATAACTGTTGTATTACATGGTTAAACATATTTTAATGGATATTTGATGTGTTGTTCAAGGCTACTAATTGTGCAAAAAAATGGGATTATTGTAGGACGACTATAGATCAAAACTTAGTCACTAATTAATATTTTCAAACCATTCTGGGTTTTGTAGGCCCTTATTTTAAGTTAAAAAAGTATTTAAATAGTATTCAAAGTCAAGCATAAATCATAATATTATGTCTTAAATTTAATTTTAAGATATGATATCATATAAATAATAACCCCTATAATTTAAGTAACAAAAAGTTTATATTTATACTAATACCAGAATAAAAAACCTAAGTAACTTTTTACTTTCTTTAAATAATATGTTTACAAATTTTGAATAGACCTTAATTGGTAGAGGTAGTGTTGTACAAGAAAATAATAATAAAAATAAAAGTGTTTGTGTGTTAAAAAACTGAACAGTCTTGTTTGGAAAAGTTGAGTTTCTGTTCACTATTTTTAACTTTACTATGTGTGAACTCCTCAGTTCAATATATTTTGAGATAAATATTTAATGATGGCGATGATAGGAATTCATTTTTTGGCCTGTTAAGGAGGATCTACAATATTGCCTATTTTTTGATGATGTATCAAATAACTTTAAACTTATGCATAATTAATTTATTGTGGAAAACATCAAAAATAATATTAGTAATTAATCTTATGTTGATTACCTAAATTATGTATGTTTTGAACTGAAACAACTTCAGTATAATATTATGTAAAGTGAATACTTATTTATGTATTATGTTATAAATCGTTCATATAACGATTGTAATATTATGTAAATGTAACCAAAAAAATTATTATATTAATTAAATATTTTATGATATCTGTGATATTAATTAATTCAATTTTTTATATAGATCTGTCTATCTGCAATTTGCCTGCGATACACCTGCGATTCACTTGTGATTTACCTACGATTTACCTAAGTATTTAAAACTTTGAACATAGTTCATACTAAACCTTTGAACATAGTTCATACCAAAAACCCAGCTCGTGCTTTCGCACTTTATTGTTAAAACGTTTTTGTTTTGTTGTTACTTATTAAATTTGTTTTCAATTTCTTACCTACTATAAACATAACTACTCTTTTTTTTTTTTTTTTTGTATTTTTGGTGTTCTGATTCTAGTTATATATTAATAATAATGGACAACGAGGAAGTATTTGCTCTCCCAGATCATTTGGTTGACCATGACTACTTCCTGCCAGTTGTATATGAAGATGATCATATACTGCGTGAAGAAGAAGTAGAGGAATTGGTAGAAGAAGAAGAAGTAGAAGAATTGGACGAAGAAGAGGAAGAGGAACCAATGGTCAGAGTGTCGGAAACATACAGATTGATTCCTAGGGTTCATAACCGATCGAGGATATATGTTGACAACTTGGGATTCAAGTATTACAAACTAGAAACTAAAGGACAACGCGTGTATGTTTAATAGTTTATCCAATATAATTACCTACCTATTTGGGTAATGATAATAAAATTATGGCTAATCATAAATAATGTTTTTATATTTTATAGGTATTTAGTATGCGAACGGCAGAAGCAACGGAACCAGTACTGCCCTTCCACTGCAACTGTTAGTGCAAATTTGAACGACAACAGAATTCGTCTAGGGTTCTACCACGACCATCCGCCCAGAGTGATCGACCTGAATGTGCCGTTTTTGAGGGAAACCATAGGTGAAAGAGGAATTGATCCAGCAGTTACAACATTATTTATGAGAACTTTGTACAACAACGAAATTATCAAGTGAGTCGTATTCAAAGTTATCTATATATACTAAATTATTATTTACTACTTGTTAGTAATAAGGTTAGTATTAGGTAGTTTCAGTTAACTATAGGTACCTAACAATGCAAAATTATTTATTAACTGATTTTTTGGTTTTGTTAGCCATCCAGAAGCAGCTCCTAACTACACATTTATTTAGGCTCAAGAACGAGTGAAAAAGATGAGACGTCGAAGATTCCCAGCGCAACCCCTTGATATTGGACAACTTGCAGTGGCACTGAATGAAGCACCAAATGCCATTTACACTCTTACAGTTCAAAATCCTCCATCTAGGTAAATATATTTGTTTGTTTAAAGTTTTTAAGTTATAACTGATAAGTAGGGCTGAGGACTTCTAGTTTTTCATATTTAACTTAAAAGGTCGCAGATCAACTTGAGTGATGTATAAAATATAAATATGTTTCATAAATCATAATACAAGTAAGTTACACTACAAATTGTATTTTGCATATTTTGTCTATGTTAAGAGTTTCATGTTGGTGTTTGCCAAATTAAGAGCATAATATTATGTATACGTTTAGAAAATGTAATATTTAAAAATATAACAGTACTAGGTTAATGGCAGCAAAACTGTATATTATCTGGTCAATAATACTGCAACTCTTAATTAGTAATTTCAAGTTTGTATAAAGTAAATAATCAAACTATCTTTTTTTTATATTTTTGTTTTCATATTGATAGTATAATTTAAGTATGTATCAAAAGTCATACATTTTTTTAGAGCATATTTTAAATGCGTATTATTTGTTGTTGTTTTAGTGCATAATATTTTCAGGTTTAGAAGTACTTTAAGTCCTCAGTCTTACTAATAAGCTATTATATAATTAGCCATATATGGTAATAGTGTATGTGAATCTTATATTAATTTATTGAATTTTAAATTAACCAACAAAAAATGTACATATTACTTACATAAGTATATAGAAATTTATCTACTCCTGGTAGATGTTTATGATTGTATTACAACATTTTATAATATTTTATGGACACATTTATTTGTCTTTTTATTTTTGCTGTATGAATTATATTTAATCTTTATTTATCAGGGTTGGAACGTATAATACAGTACAGTATAAAACTACTTAGTTTTATGCTGTATCTTTACTCTTCATTAATAACTACCGTAATATTAGTATTCAATATTTATTAATTTAGAATAACAAAAAATAAATTTGTTTTGTTTTTAATTTTAATTTCAATCTAAATTTAAGAAAATTTTCTAAGTTCATGTTGAAATTTATAAGTTAACACTTATTAAAATCTTAAATGTACAGTACCTATACAGGGTGATTTTTTTATCTAAGAACACTCATTATTTCAAAAAGTATTAATGTTTAAGAAAATATTTTTTTACATAGTTTCAAGTTGTTAAAAAACAATATTTTTATTAAAAAATTATATTTTTAAATATTTTTTATCCTTTTAATTTTTTAAGTTTTTTACTTTTTTGAATGACAACATCTAATTTTAATTTGATATTCAAAAACAGAATATTTTTCTGAGTATTTCGATACATAAAAATTGAATTTAGGGCAATTAGTTTATGAGTTATAAGTATTTAAAGTTTAGATGAGCGGAGTAGAGTGGTACGGGGTTACCCCGCGAAATGTTTGTCCTCTACTCCGCTCATCTAAACTTTAAATACTTATAACTCATAAACTACTTGCCCTAAATTCTTAGAGAGCAAATACTTCCTCGTTGTCCATTATTATTAATATATAACTAGAATCAGAACACCAAAAATACAAAAAAAAAAAAAAAAAAAAGAGTAGTTATGTTTATAGTAGGTAAGAAATTGAAAACAAATTTAATAAGTAACAACAAAACAAAAACGTTTTAACAATAAAGTGCGAAAGCACGAGCTGGGTTTTTGGTATGAACTATGTTCAAAGTTTTAGTATGAACTATGTTCAAAGTTTTAAATACTTAGGTAAATCGTAGGTAAATCACAAGTGAATCGCAGGTGTATCGCAGGCAAATTGCAGATAGACAGATCTATATAAAAAATTGAATTAATTAATATCACAGATATCATAAAATTAGGGCAAGTAGTTTATGAGTTATAAGTATTTAAAGTTAAGATGAGCGGAGTAGAGGACAAACATTTCGCGGGGTAACCCCGTACCACTCTACTCCGCTCATCTAAACTTTAAATACTTATAACTCATAAACTAATTGCCCTAAATTCAATTTTTATGTATCGAAATACTCAGAAAAATATTCTGTTTTTGAATATCAAATTAAAATTAGATGTTGTCATTCAAAAAAGTAAAAAACTTAAAAATTAAAAGGATAAAAAATATTTAAAAATATAATTTTTTAATAAAAATATTGTTTTTTAACAACTTGAAACTATGTAAAAAAATATTTTCTTAAACATTAATACTTTTTGAAATAATGAGTGTTCTTAGATAAAAAAATCACCCTGTATACTATTATCAGTATTATCACTATTATAACAATTATAAATTTCAAACAAAACAATGTATACTTAATACTCCTTATGTCTTGGTCGTTATTAAGATTTTAAGTAAAGCATTTTTAAAACAAAAAATATTTTGATAAGTATTAAAAATTAATATTTAATGACATATATAGCTCAGTTGCAGTATTACTACAACTTCTTAATCCAAAATGTTTTTACTATTTGTTTTAATTACATTAACACTTTCTTATATTTAAGTTGTATTTAAATAGTTAATGTTAATGTTGATTTTGTAAACAACATTTTCGAATTTAGTTTGTTTGTTACCTGTGATTAAAGTCTATTGGTTGAGCATTAAAACTTAGTATTGTGCCATAGTGGTCAGCGATTGACATTTAAGTATTCATGCTTGCAAATTATTACATTTATATTTTTTGTAAAAAAATGTGTTAAAATTTATGGTTTCTCGAGTAGTATTATTTATACATATGAAATTGTCTGGCCATTACATTAAGATAATCAGTAGAATTTAGTGAATCATTAATATTAATGTCTCCTGCTATGACATAGTGAATATTATTATTTAATTGTTCTAAATATGTATTCAAATTGGAAATAAAGGTATCAATAATATCTTGTGGTGACCTGTATATACTTATTACTGAAATTTTCAATTTATCTAATTCAATTTTTATTGCAAGATATTACTTTATTTAAAATACTTATGAGCTTAAAATTATTTTCAATAAAAATTGTGATGCCATAATTTTATTAAATTCAATATACATCCAGGTCTCACTTAATATTATTACGTCAAACTTACCACTAACACTACTAAGCATTAAAATTAATTTATCAAGATTAGCATTTATACTACAAATATCCATACAGAAAAGGTCTATATTACTATAAATCTATTAAATTTAATACTATTTATCCGTTCATAAAATAAATGAATATGAATAACAATCCATACTATAAATGAATACTGAAAATTGTTTTTTTAGTTGCTGACAGTGCAAATTGCACCTAATTATTATTCAGTTAAAAACAAATATTAAAATTATTGGTACCATGGTATTTGTAATTGTGAATACTTAACCATACAGTTACAAATTTAATAATGTATTGTATTAAATTATTTTAGGGTAAACTGTTCCAAATTACTAAAAATTGTATTTTAAAAATTATTACTAGGTTCTTTCAACAAGCATTGGTCGTCAATGGAAGGAGTGTTGGTGTGATCTTTGCGAACATGGATGCAGTCAACAAATACAGAGAAGAATTGGCCACTGTGACATTGGTTGGGATTGATGGGACGTTCAAGACTGTGCCTCGTGTTCCAGCAGATTTGAAATGTCTCCTTACTATCCAGGTGGTTTTCAAAAGTGTAGTAAGTGTTTGATAATTGATATTTTTTATGAATAATCTAAATTCTTTTTTCTTAACATATTTCTCACTATTTACTTTTTATTTTTTTTTCTAGTCCTTTCCAATGGTCTATGCTCTACTGGGGAGCATGACTGAAGAAGTCTATGCGGCTCTGTTTGATATTGTAAGAAATATTTTACCTTTGAATTATCAACGTATTTGTTTTATTACAGATTATGAAAAAGCTCTGATGTCAGCCGTTCAACAATCATTTCCGGAAAGCCAATTGAGATGTTGTTGGTTCCATTTTACTCAGGTAGTTTTTTAATAACTTATGTGCACTAAGTGATCATAATATAAAAAAAAAATAATATTTTTTCTAGTCAATTGTACGGTATTGTCACCGAAGGATGAACAGTGTTTGTAATTTAATCCGTACGAACCCAGTAGCTGCTCGAGTTCTCAGAATGGTAAATTTAAGTTTAATATTTGTATTCAATTGTATTTCTCTTTAATACACCATTGTGTTTTTAGGTTTTGGCATTACCTCACCTACCCGCAACCAGGAATGACCCGCGCTGTCCATTTTCCATGGAGGATGGTTTCGATGCCATCATGGACTACACAAGACAATTTCCTCCAATTGAACAAGGCATGAGAAACTTTCTAATTGGGTATGTGCAATATTTTTGGTTGTTACAGGTCGGCCCAGGTTTAATCAGTTGTTTTGGAGAAGAATATAGAACCAACAACTACTTGGAGTCTTTCCATTCTACACTTCTAACCCAAATGCAAAGACATCCCAATATATGGAATTTTATTCGTGAGTTTTTGCAGTACAAGGTGTATCGTGTTTTATATGTTGCATCCTTGTGTTAAATGTTTGTTGTTATCAGTATCATCATTATTATAATATGTATTATTTATGTTTCATGTTTAACCTCATAAGAAGTAGTGCTTACAGGATGTGTTGGTAAATGTTGCGTCCTTGTCCTATATGTTTGTGTTTTTGTGTATCTCATTTATGTCATGTGTAAACTAACTAACAAGAAGGAGTTAATGGTAAGCTAAGTAAGTAAATTACCTATGTTGTTTTAAAATTTAATTTTTAGTAATTTTTTTAATTTTTGTTTATGGTTATGGTGTATTTATTGTATGTATGTGTCTTGCTGTAACTTATATTATAATATAAACTATTACAATGTACTATTTTTTACTGATCAATTGATTTGCTTACAGAAAAACTGACTGTCCTTGAAAATCAGTATTTCGTTGAATTTGATCAAGCCAGAAGAAACCTAAGGGTGATTATTAATTTTTATTTGAACATAAATTGGTTTTTGGGCTGGTTAAAGATATGTTATTTTTTCAACAAATAAACTTAATTATATATAATAATTACATTTCAGATTAGAGATCAAGCATCATGGAGGGAACGAGAGAACACTACCACTGTGTTAGCAGGTTATGTGCAACAACTCAACAGAGATGAAGACCTCACAGGATTTTTGAGAAGGGCTGGACACCGCAATGATGGATACGTACAAGGCATAATCGGACCATATCCACAAGTAAATATATTTTATAATTTTATTTCAATCTTGTAAATTTATTTATATGATTGTTTTGTTTTTTAATAGGATCAGTAAGTATTGTACTTGTTATGTTTTGGATTCTTTTGAAATGCAATCACAAACTGATGTCATATATACAGATATGGAAGAAGCCTTCGATAGGGTTAATCATAAATTATTAATAAATAAATTGAAAACGTATGGATTCACTGAACCACTTCTTTCTTGGTTTATTCTT
>CARXXK010001376.1:0-31190 GCA_949089665.1 Macrosiphum euphorbiae
GTTCCTAGGACGTCAAAATATTGCACTTAGGGGCCACAGGGATAATGGCCAACTTTTATCCAAAAATATATCTTCAGATTTTAGTTCATACACAGAGTCAATTACTAACCAAGGAATATTTAGGGAACTTCTCAAATTCAGAATAGATGCTGGCGATAAAAATCTTGAACATCATCTTATGTCTACTTCTAAAAATGCTACATATATAAGTTATACAATACAAAACAACTTAATTGAGTGCATTGGAAAATATATAACTACTTTCATAACAAATGAGATTAAAGAAGCAAAATATTACGGCATCATTTTTGATGAAACGACTGATGTTTCAGTAATTTCCCAAATGAGTTTTAGTGTGCGGTACTTAAAATCTGTAAAAGTTTTTGAACGTTTTATATCTTTTGTTAACTGTCATAAAAAGATATATGGTGATGAACATGATGATGATGAAGACCAGGACTTAGAAAATATATCAAAAATTGAACCTAAATTGAGCGGAGAACTACTAGGAACAACAGTTATCAATATTTTACATGATTTAAAGCTAGATATCAATAATTGTGTTGGTATTTCAACAGATGGTTGTGCAACAATAACTTCAACTATAAAAGGAGCCGTTCAACATGTTCAAAAATCAGCAAAAAATGCAGTATACAGCCCTTGTAATAAACATGCACTTAACTTAACCATTTCAAAATCATCGACGGTACAAGCCATTAGAAAGAGTGTAGGTATCATGCAACAAGTAATAACATTTTTTAATAGTTCAGCAAAACGTAATTTTATTTTGAAAAAGTATTTAAAGAATCATGTTGTAAGTTTATGTGAAACACGCTGGGTAGAGCGGCATGATAGTGTTTTGCAATTTAAAAAGTCACTACCCAAAATTATTGATGCTTTAACAGAGATAACTAACTGGGAAGATTTATCATCATCTTCCAAAGCAAAAACACTTTTATGCTCGATAAGTAACTGTGAGTTTGTTATTTCAATATATTCTTTATCATCTGTACTCTCAGTTACATTCCATGCTAGTAAATTATTACAAGGAATAAACCATGATATATTATCAGCTAGTAATGTTATAGATGATATAGTGTCTGTACTTAAAAACAATCGTCTAAACTGTAATACAATGTTTCAAATCATTTATAATGAATGCAAAATGTTGATGGATGAATTGGACATTCATTTGAAAATGCCTAGGGTGTCATCAAAAAAATAGATCAAATCCGAATAACATAAATAATTGTGAAGACTATTTCAGAATTACAATTTTCATTCCGCTCCTAGACTGTGTAATAACTGACTTAGAAAAAAGATTTTATGGCCAAGAAAATCAAACTATAAAAATGCTAACATAATATCTAGTACCAAACAATTTAATTCAATGGTCTGAGACTAATAGTGGCTCAATTATTGTTAAATACATTAAAGATAAATATCCATTTTTTCAAGAGGTCAATAATGACTTATTAAATTCAGAACTTGAGTTATGGATACAAAAATGGAAAAAATCAGAGTTAAAAGGTAGGTAACAATCAAAAGTGAATGTTAAGTTTTAAAAAATATTTAGCTTTGCAATTTATTTATTTTGTACATTTTAGGTGATATATTACCAAAAAATGTTTTTGATACTTTGGATGCATGTTGTGGGATAATCTTCCCAACAATTAAATCCTTGATTTCTATACTTGCTTTTTTGCCAATTAGTACTGCTTCCGCTGAACGCTGCTTTTCCACTTTGCGCAGGTCAGATAACTAATGATAAAAATATAATTTTGCTTTTTAATTTAAGATGAAAATATCTGCATCTAAATTCCAAAATGCTTTGCATGTTTGCTTATTTCTTATTGTTTTTAATTTGTAGATTAAAAACATGGTTGAGATCGCGAATGGGCGAACATAGGCTGACTGGCTTGGCTTTATTGCACACGCATAAAGATATTATTGTAAACATAGAAGAAGTAATTAATAGATTTGCCAATGAAAAAAAAAGAAACGTACAATCATTATTATAATTATACCTATTTTTGAACAATACATTGTTATAGCTATTTAAAACAAATAAAGGTACCTACAATTAATTTTAAGTTTTGTACTTCTTTTTCCATAAATTACTTGAACTACGGTCAAGTCTTCATTGCCGGGGCAACATCAAGAAATGCTTTTTCTTGGTGGGGAGGAGGGATTGAAAAAATGTACACTGATAATTTTATAGTATACGGATTATAAAATTTGATCCGGATTGATATACGGATTTCTGGGGGTGGTGACCCCCTCCACCCACCAGGTTTGACCATACTCATTGTACGTGTAATTTACTCATGGATATTCCTATTCGAAATTCACCCCCCCCCCTTTAACCAAGCTTCAGATCCGCCCCTGTAACATATATATATATATATATAATAACATTTCTTTATAATATAATAGTATTAATTAAGTTAAATTATTACTGTCACAGGTTCTACGTTTATCATCTGTAGGTGGAAAGACTATAAAATGTATGGTAAAAAGAATTATGACATTGCTATTTACACCTGAAATATTGTATAAATTTTCGCATAATGGCCGCGGGAATAAAAAGCGCACTTTTGAAAAGTTGCTGGTTAAAAATGTTATATTTTGTAAGGAACTTTAATTACAATTAAAGTTTTTATTTCTAATGAATTTTAATTTTTAGAATCCGTGAAAACCATAAAAAAAATTTGCTTTGTCAGACAATGCATCCAACGAAATAGAACAAGTCATAAAGTATGTTCTTATCCACACTCCATTTAAGATCAAAAATAAAACGAGTGGTTGATTTTTTTTTAAATTATTTTCTGTATTATATTGTTATATACCTACATAACATTATCTTATTATAATTAATATTAACAGTAGGTGCGTGACGCTGGCACCCGCAAGTTTGAATTTCAACTCAAAAACCACATCAGTAATTGTTATACAATTTGTACAAATTTGTAACCACAATTCCAAAATTTGTACACCCCCCGGTCACCCGTAAAATCCAAAAACAATTTCCGGGTGCCAGCATCACGTGACGCTGGCACCCGGATTTCGATGTATTTGGCCTATCGACCCAAAAACCACATCAGTAATTGTTATACAATTTGTACAAATTTTTAACCACAATTCCAAAATTTGTACACCCCCCCGTCCCCCGTAAAATCCAAAAACGATTTATAATCGTAATTAAACCTTTTATTGCATTCCTACTATCTTATGTTTTTTGTTTTAAATTAATGTTATTAAATGGGGCGCCCGTTAATTGATCCACATTTTAACTACCTACCTGATTCGAATAAAATATTTGTTTACATTTTACTACCCGGTGATTGGGCCACAAATTAAATCTATATTTTTAAAGTGTACCCGGAGATTGGGCCATAAAAGTATAGCACACAAATATACTATTAATACGAATATATAATAATATTTATTAACTAATTATTATTGTTTTAACATATAAAAATACAATTCGTCAAATAATTAATATTTTTTTTTAAATACTTCCATACAGATTTAACTAATTTAATATACAACAAAGTCCATAAAATTAGTCAAATATGAAATAATTTTTATAAAGAATGCTAATACTCATTTTACAAATATAATATAAGGACCATAAAGTTAGTCAAAAAATAAATAATATGAAAAAACATTTTCTAATAGGTACATAAAAATATAATACAAGACATTTCGATCTATAAAGTCAGTCCAATAATAAATATTTTTTATAAATAATGCCAATACTCATTTTACAAATATAAATAAATATATAAATATAAATAATTTTTTTCTAATACAATAATTTTTTTTTATTAAACATCATGATACAGATTGTACATATTATTCAAATCGGGTTTTTTTCCCTTCTTCATATTTTTTAATTTCATTAAGAATAAAATGTTGTCGAACTAAAGTTCCTTTTCTTGTTTTTATTGTTCCTATACTTTTAATCTTAATATAAACTTCTGATTGAAGTTGCAATAAAACATTTAAAAAATTATGTATATTTGGATGTGACATATAGAAATTATTTTTGAAATGTGAATGAAAAGACTCGACGGCATTTGTAGTTCGAGTATGTACCCATGTACGTACCCATTTGTATATTATTTGAAATTGTATACATTTTGGCTGGACATGTTTTCTTGGCACATCGCCAACGAGTTTTGCCACATTGACTCTCATGAGCAAAAGAAAATTTATAATTATTAAAAATTAATAAATTTTTTCCTCTTTCGGACATTAACATTTCCATTGCACCTACTTTATATTACGAAGTACAAACCACGCGTGTACTACTAGATGTCGATCGTATAATTTGCTAATCAACTATAAACGATCACAATTTACAATGTTTCATAATCTTTGCACACTATACGCGTATGACTATTTTTATCCATTTCATTTGATGACAATTGATAATTCTACATCATAAGATATTGTATAATTTATTACCTTTTGATAAGGCATACGCAGTCGCTTCGAGTAAAGTTTCGTGTGCGCTGCAGTATTGCAGTATTAGGAATTGTATCAATTTATATAAAAATATGTATACGCGCAACATAGACAAAACGCATTTACGCAGAATACTTTTTTTTATGATTTTAAGTAATCTTAGAGTAAACAAATAGTGCTCTGACATCCTTACCAAACCATCTGACTTCAATATTATTTTATTACAATTTAAAATGTAATAGTGGCCCAATCACTGGGTCTTCCTATTATAAATATAAAATTTTAGTGGCCCAATAACTATATACCTATGTAAAAAAAAAGGTGAATTGTGGCCCAATTCCAGGGCGCCCATTAAATGTAGGTACTGAATAATATAATTATAATTAAATAGGTACCTATAACTTTTACCATCTTTCTTATTTTTATGCAAAAATTATATTTAATATGTAGGAACCTACCTAGGTATATCTTAAATATAACATTTACCTATTTACGTGGAACCCTGTTTTAAATGTTCAATCCTTAGCTAATATATAACTATTATAATAGTTGAACATTTTATAAATTTTTAACTACAAAATAACTATTACATTTTGTCAAAATTTGAACTTTAAATGCTTATAAAAAAAAATTATTGTTACAATATTGTAAACTTAATACATCTCATATTGTATAACTATCATTAACGATTATACAATAACTGACCATAACATTTGTATAGTTTTTAACCTATAATAAGCACTGTTTGCGCCAGAACGACATTATTATTATTATTATTAGTTATATCACCAAATTATTTTAATTAGTGTCACTATCGCCGACCGCTCCGCGCACCTCTATCTCCCGACCCACACCGTATACACATCATACCTATCACTAAATCATATCTTATATTATACTATTTTGTGTGGGTTAACAATTATATTATTTTTATTAAGTTAGTAGGGACACAGTGCAAAATCGAATTTGTGTGCAATTTGTAATATACAATATTTAGACTTAAAATAAAAACACGAGACAACTAATGACAACGGACCATATTATGGGGTGTGGGTGGTCCGATATGCATATTATATACGTACGCATTAGGTATATATATATCTACAATATACGCAATTAAAACAATATAAAACAATTATAATAGCGTAACCACCATAATATCATGTTACACAAATATATTCGAATATTTTGGATCTGTCAAAGCATTACCAATACACTATTTCAACGAAAATATTATAATGTCTTGTGATTATTTCAAACTAAATACATACAAAAATCAAAAAATCTCAACAATTTTAAACATAACACATCCACTAGAATTATCGGTGTTTATCAAACAATGGCATGATAACCAATTTACGAGTATAGGAAACGATCGTAATTTTTACAAGTCATACTTGTTAAACATAACAAAAAAAGCATACTTATATAATTCAGATCCCAAATCTACTATGGTCCCACATATATATAATAATAATGAAACAAAGTGGAGCCCTAGATCAATGATAAATCACAATGCCAAATCCAATAAAATTATTGAGACAATTATGCATACTGAAAACCATATCACAATGAAAGACATAAAAAGAACGCGTAATCAAAAATTATATAATATGATAATAAATAAAGTGGAATCACAAAATATATATATTGTACATACATATTACATTACATTATATTATATCTATCTTATTATAAACATAATAACTAAATTTAAAAATAAAAAACTATATAATTATGTAACTTCAAGAGCAAATTTTAATAATACGAAATTTAAACAACATGATAACAATCTAAGACCATCTAGAGTTAAACACTCTACTAAAATAGCAAATCTAAAAACAGGAATATTAGAACTTCGTCAAAAACCAACTAAACCGTATTCAAAACAACCAAAATATAAATTCAAATTTAAATTTAAAACACAGATAATCGTAGGAATAATATACCAAACCATAAGACATTACATAAAAACCAACCATTTAAATAAGCAAACTATATGTATATTCAAACTAGAGTTACTACCTTTCCAAACCTTTATTAATTATTAGTTTATACTTACACTTAAATATCATTATAAGAAAATAAAAAACAAAATATAAAATATAAAACAAAAATTAACATTATTATATATTCATTCATGACCACATTAGACATTAATATTTACATATTTAATACTCAATTAAATAAGTTAAATTCATACAACTAGAATTACTATTTTATTAAACCTTTATAAATAACTACAATATACTTACATTCAAAATATCATTAAAAGAAGAAACAAAAATGAAATCATTAAATCTTTTTGATAATTCTTAATTTGATACACACATTAGACATCGACATTTGAATAAAACTTAATCAAATAATCTAATTAAATAATATTACATCTTACACTAATATACTTATTTTATTTTACCAAAAACTTTAACCAAATTAGAAATTAATATATTTTATTATTTAAGCACCAGCACTTTAAACAACACAATAAGCTTTTCATAACATATTCAACTACATTTAATTATGATTCATAACGGAATATTACTCTAAATAATATTTTATATAAGTATAATATGTATTACTTTATATTTTAACAAAATAACAATAGCAGAAATATCATCTCTACGATAACATATATGTAATACCAAATGAAATATTATATTTACCTATTTTTACTTAATTATATTACTAGTTACTGCATGTCTACATTAAATTCTTTAACTTAAGCCATAAGTCACTTTATAGCACTTTATATATATACGAAAAATACAAAAAAACATAGGTATTAACACCTAAATAAAAAAAATTTGACTAAATAAATAATTTGCTTAATATTAACCAAACTCTATGATAAATATTTAATTTATGATTAACTCTCAAAACTACTGCACTTACAATTTAAACCTAAATACTAAAAACATAATTTAACTTTATTTTATTTTATTATTTATATTGAATTAGTATTAACATTTAAGAGAATAATACTGCACTAGAGAAATATCTTAATAATAATCATTAAGTATAGATTAGTACATCGGCATTTAAAATCAACAAAATCCTGAAAGCTAAAAATATAAAATTATACACATCTCAAACTACCTACAATACAAATCATTTGTTACCAGCGTAAAAAAACACAGCACACTTATAACAATATTTTTTCCGTCCCATGATTTTAGTTTCATATAAAATATAACTAAATCGTACGATACTCTTCTCACTATAAAATATTAAAACCAAAAGGTTCAAAGAGGTCAATAACACCCAAGGAATCCACGGAAATTATCATATACATATATCACATATAGCTAACTAACACGTGCCCTCTTGAAATTATCGAAAACAATCTGTCCCATCATAAAATGTCTACCGTTCTATACGGTAATACACACGACAAAAGTATATCCAGATGTAAACATAAATTAGGCACCACAATAAATTGATACTATACTAACCGACACTACAAAAATCAATATATTCCAATAAGACGGTGACAACAAGACATTAATTAAAAACTAACTAAAAAAAAAAAAAACAAATAGCCTTTATGGCCGAAGACAAAATATAAGACCTATATCAATAACCACACCAAAACACACCGCAGTTCTTACACTACTGAATATTCCAATAGTAAGACATTAACAAAAGTACAAGACGCAAACTTTATCAGAAACATGTCATATACAAAACAGAAAACAGAAATATATATTTAATTTTTCCTATCAATACAACAAAATACTGAAAAAAAAAAAAAACAACAAATTCAACTACAAAAACACCCACCATATAAACCACAACAACATCAGCCATTCCAAGCTCAACTACAGGGATCACAACCACAACAACACCAGCCACTTTCAGCTCAACGACTGAAACCACACCTAATACAAGGACTCCTCGCCAACGCCTACCCCTGAGACAGCGTAAATCAGTACGTTGATATATTTAGACTTAAACATTTAAACAAGTAACACAAAATAACATATTATCTCTCCTTAACCTTTGTAATCCAAAATTAACAAAACCTTACACCTTCCAATAATCCATATTTAAAATATTTTTCCCACTATATTTCACACATCCTTAACTTTTATCTAATACAAAATACAACAATATCTAAAACACCACGCCTATGAAAAATCCTATTCATTTTGTACAATATTTTTATCAAATATATTTGAACTGTATTATCAATACATACTAACAAAAACACGTAATAAGCATAATATTGTCAAAATATTAAGAGATTGTAAAATTAATAATACTATTTAAATCACAAAATAGATTAATTCGCACCAAGTATATCTTAATTAAAATTAAGAATCAATCTTAGAATAGTTTAATGAAAACCTTAACTCATTATATACATTATTTCATTACATAGAATATAACTAGATTTAACCATTGTTATTATTACATCTTGCCACATAAAATTGTATAAACTTATAATACGCATCATATCAATATCTATCATTATCTACTTTTTACTTTTATATATCGACTTTACTCACTTATACATCAAATAGATACTTAACATTATATAATTAACTTGAAAAGGTATACGATATAACTATTTAAACTAAAATATCAAAATAATAATTCACCAATCTTGTAAAACTAATTAAATTATTTATATATCTATCCACATGTACATGTGTCACACATGATAAAGCATATATAATAAACATAACAATATTGTAAACTTAATACATCTCATATTGTATAACTATCATTAACGATTATACAATAACTGACCATAAAATTTGTATAGTATTTAACCTATAATAAGCACTGTTTGCGCCAGAACGACATTATTATTATTATTATTAGTTATATCACCAAATTATTTTAATTAGTGTCACTATCGCCGACCGCTCCGCGCACCTCTATCTCCCGACCCACACCGTATACACATCATACCTATCACTAAATCATGTCTTATATTATACTATTTTGTGTGGGTTAACAATTATATTATTTTTATTAAGTTAGTAGGGACACAGTGCAAAATCGAATTTGTGTGCAATTTGTAATATACAATATTTAGACTTAAAATAAAAACACGAGACAACTAATGACAACGGACCATATTATGGGGTGTGGGTGGTCCGATATGCATATTATATACGTACGCATTAGGTATATATATATCTACAATATACGCACTCCTTTTACATACACGCAGCACCTGCAACACATAAATAATATTCTACACCTCTCCGACCAGATATTTAGTGGAGACAACACAATCAAATATCAACGGCGCCAGTAAACACCGTATATTATAAAATCATGAAAGCATTCTTTCGTATACATATACGTACATCACACGTGTACGTACACATATATATATATATTATATACTTCAAGTCCCCTTCGATAATTCTCCAATCAAGATGTTCGGTCAAAACAAAACTATAAATTACCAGGTGTACCGTTGTCACACCACACGAAATAATAAAAATATATCAATACTTTAATCGATGCACAAGAAGAAGGGATCAACCAAAATCACATTATATAAGGGCCACAGAGCATCGACTCGTCGCCAGTGTCTATTCCGGAGATGCACTAGGTCCACGCCAGTCAACATCACGATCTTTTTCCACTGCTGTCCAAGCCATCACTGTGCGTTTATGCGTATACAATATATGTATATTGAACCATTCCTTCACCCGGTATGTCTGTCTAAATTGGTTGTCTCTTTATCAGTTAAATTAAAATTGTTCATCTTTTTACACTAACCTATCTATTGGTCTTTCAAAACATAAGGTTCTGTGACAGTCATCATATTATAGGTCTGTCACATCGTTACTACACATTTATATTTTAGAACACAAGTATAGTAATAAGTGCTCTCTTAACTTAAATTACATTCGGTCAGCGGTTGGACTATACGTACTAGCTGCCACGAGTGTAGGGATTCTAAGAGCTACATTAGAATATAATATAGAAGTAAGTGCTCAATTAACTTAAATTACATTCGGTCGACGGTTGGACTATATGTACTAGCTGTCACGAATGTAGGAATTCTAAGAGCTGTGTTCAAGATATAAATGTGTAATAACAAATATTTATCACTCTAAATTACATTCGGTTGGCGGAGAAACTATACGTACTCCTATTGCTAATGCAAGGATTTTAAGAGCATATGGTGATAGTCACAGGTAGAAATTATATACGAAATCCTACAGATCACATAAAATAATATACATATATTGTCATCGTGATATCGACTGTCGAACACGACCCCGAAGAACTACAAACCACTTAAAAGAAAACCAGCTACAGTGAGGTAAGTGTTTAAATGTTTATATAATAAAAGTAGGTAATTCAAATATCATTAGACAGTTAGGTACAACACAGTAGTAATGCGATCATATGCGGAAATCTCCAATATTTATTATAACACACATATCTCTCCCCTATAACCTTTACCTTCCCCTACCACCATATTCTCCCCTATACAACTAATTTGTCCTCCGCGTATTTTCTCCTTACTACAATAATTCCAACCAAGAAAATAGGTTTAATAGATATTTACTTAACAACCTACAGGTAACAAGCGTTCATTCAATCTATTTTTTTGGTTCAAATGAGATTTATGCAAGGTATATTCTACACTTAAACGATCATAGTTCAATTAAAGCCAAACATTTATTTAACTATGAACATCGGAATTACAATATTTATGAAATGTTAAATAGAAGTTTGCGTGTTATGTTTGTATTATGTTTTATATTATTATCGTCGCTCGCTCGTTATCGGAAATATATTTGCTTCCTCTACACTCTCTCGAGGTCACCCCGTCTAGAGTCTTGTCGAGTTAACGCTAGGCGAGGCAGCGCACGAATGCACACTCAACACTCTCGTGTAGTCTCGTGTCGCCTCGTACCAACTTTAGGTACACTCTCCAAATTTATAATCATTTGGAATTATGCAAAATGGACGTGGTCGAGTTAACCGCCGCAGCAGCATTGTGTGCTTTTAGTTACTATAATTCCCCCAATATTTACAAAAAAAAAAAAAAAATATTATTTAACCATGGAAAAAAAGGAGATGGGTGATGACAAAAATACACCGAAATAGAACAAGGTAAATTTTACCTTATATTTTTCTATATATCATTATCTATATTTTATTTTTAAATTTTTCAGCCTGATCATATGTTAGCAGAATTGCTTTTTGAACCTTCAGGCGAATTTGAAATTTCCTACGAATGTCATCATCAGATTTTTCATATATACTAGACAAGATTTCACCTGTGATATCTAAAAAACACACTCATTTAAGAGAACCTATACCTGCCAAAACGAGACTTGCAATCACTTTACGAGTTTTGGCTACTGTAGATAGTTATAAGAGCTTACATTTTTTGTTTAAAGTGTCCAGTCAAATCATTTTAATTATTGTTCCAGAAGCATGTGTTACAATCAACGACCTCCTCAAAGATGAAATAAAGGTAAAAATTTTCTAAGTAGAGTGAAATATACAATTTATTATGAATTTATACGGGTATAATAATATTTTATGCAAATGAAACAAAACTTAACCATTTTAAAAGTATTTAAGGAAAAAAAACAAAACTTTAACTTTTTAAATATTTTTAACAACAAAACAAAACATAACTTAATTTTCTTTTTAAATTTTAACAACGAAAAAAAAAAAACTATTAATAAACATTCCATCAATCTCGTACATAAATATTTCACGTTCACATTCATAATTTCATAATTACATAATTTCTAATTATACTGTTGTTTATTCAATGTTTCAGTAAATCATAAATGGTGCTAAGTCCAAATATCAATCGCTACGCAGAGTCTTGTGAAGGTGCTTGCAGTAGCGATGAGTGGACACATCTGAATACCGGCCGTTTCGGGGTCCCTCTTATAGTCCGGTCCCAGCTCCATTTGCCTAGTGATATTGTATCTCGGTTCTCACGGATGCGGTCTTTGTGGCTATCGACCTAGCCCACGCACTTGCGAAATTCTAATCTATTCTGCATATTACTATAATGGACTGATAGTTAATTTATTGGCTACCCGTTGTATTATACTAAATTATTATACTCTTTTAAATTGAATATAATCACATCCACCTATTCTACATGATTGTAAAACATGATTGTAGAACAAGATTGTGACAATCACAACAGATGTATTATTCGTATATCGTTTCCCCTCGAGTCAATCACTGATTCATTGTAAATTTGTTTATCCTTTCGTTTTGATTACAATACCTCCCATTGGCTGTTTGAATATATTGTATTAAACATAATCGAAGGCTAACTAGATATTTTCTATTTCCAATTGACATATCTGATTGTTTCTAGGACTTTAATTGTTACGTAGTAACTCGCTTACTACATCTCCCCATTTAAAAGTTCATTTTTATCGTCTAAACGAGAAAAATTAACTCAATTTAACTTCCTGTTAATTTCTGTTACTTCAAGCACCTTCCTATAGATCAATTTTACATCAATTTTACATTCATCAATTATTACATTTTATGTTTACATATGTTTGTTTACAATTATATGATTTAGATACATTATTGTTTACATAAATATAAAGTACAATATTATTATCAAAAAGAATATAAAGTACAATCCACAATATATATTTTTATTTTTTTTTTATTATATATGTTTACAACATTGATATTTCATTACTGTTAAGTTATTACAACATAAATTTAATTATTCTCTATGTTAACAATTATTCTTTTTAACATTTTTATTTTTTCAATCATAATCTTATCTTAGTGTTAGTTTTTTGACATATTATAAATTCTTAATCCTATTACAATATATTTTTTTTCATGCAATATACATATATATTATATTATTATGTATTTTCACAACACCATGTTAATAATACAAATCATAGTTCCTTCATTCATTACGTTTATCTTTTATTACTCTTATAAAATGTTATCCCTAAATTTTCCTTTTTTTTTTCCTTTTTTTTTGCTGCCTATAATATCTATATTTCCCATAATGTATCCTTATCTAAACATATAATTATCATTTGTTTTTATCTATTTTACTACAGTTTCAGGCCAGCAATTAAAATGATTTTATTCTACTGTAATCGCTGCATTTGTTTTGCATCTTGTTAATTGGAATCCCTAGCTTTTATTGTGCTAATTAATAAAAGTACCACCAATTTACGCTAATGACTAAATTAACAAGATTTTATTCATATAATATTTTCTTATTGAGATTTCTATTCATTTGATCTGTTGATGATCGTGTTCAAAAGTTTATCATAACTCTTAAATTTACCACCAACAGATTAAATGTTTTATTTCTTTCCATTAATTATTTTAATCCGTCCGGAATATGATAACATGCCACTGATCGCAATTCAATATCATTAGATCATTATGCACCGTATCATATGTCGAACAGACTCTAACTTTCGATTTCAATGGGTTTTTTATCTTGCTCGGAATATAATATCATCCCATTAATCACAATCCATTATTTTTGATTACATGACACAATACTATACTCCGATTCGATTTTAAATTTGATTATCTTATTTATTTTTAATTTATAGAATTTATCTGTATTACTGTATTATAATTATATTATAATTTTATGTACAACTTAATATTATAAAATAAAATTTTCCATTTTTATTAATCAATTTCTCCAATTGTGTTAAGCTGTGGATTAGTTTGCTGTTGAATAGAACCAATTGTCGGATCCATAGTATTATTAATTAAACTATTAATTTAATTTTCCAAATAATATTACTTCCATTATGTAATAACATATTAGATAAGTGTCTTAATATATGAAATTTTAACCTGTTATTCGAAATGTTTTATTAAATTTGCGTAACCCTGCCTGCTTACCATTGTATTAAAAATGCATTTGGTTAGCCTCACGTCCGTTTTGGGGTCGTGAGCGTATGTTATCTTATGCTTCTTTGTACAAACGAGACCATGGGCTTCCGTCAAATTTAAATTCCTACCATTATTTTTAAAGTATCCTACGTCGTGTTCAAATATAATTTCTTTTGCTTTATGTTCTTTTAACTTTTCAAATTGCACTGTGAAATTACCCGTAAGACACTTATTGTAACATGTTATGTTTAAAATTTAAAATTTATCTAAGTTCAATCTTTTTAAAACATTTCTGTCGGAATTTCCATTCCATAATACTACTATGTTCCGTTTCCCTCCTTTTAAAATATAATTTTCTATAAATTCCGGTGTTAAATTATTTAATTTACTACTCAAACTTTTATCCAACTGCTTTAAACATGTTGTCTGAGTCACCTCCTACCAGCTGAACACCCGCATGTTCTCCCTCTTTGTAAACAGTTTTTCATGAACTTTCATTTCTCTTACTCGTTCTTAAAGTGGCAAGGGTAGCGGTCTCCCTTCTAGTTTCGTTATCTTACATTTGTCCAAGCTGTTTGAGATGGCGCCAGATAGTAATACCATACTCGTCCTGTGTATTGGAGAGAACTCAAAGTCCAAGATGACGAACTTTATCTTCCTTTTTAATTCAAATTTAGTAATACATTTCAATATAATTAATAATATCATTACCTTAGTCTATACCTAATTATTTTTAACATTATTATTCTATCTTAGTTTTGTTAATAATTATGTTACATGCTGGTTATTATATTCATATATATTAATTTATTATATTATAAATTATTTTGTTGTGGGGGGTATATCGTCCCCTTCGACTAGGTCTCGTTCGTCTACTTCATTTACTTTTGGTTCTCTATTATCGTGATTCGTATGAAATCTAGTTTTTCTCATTTGCATCATTTCGTAATGCGGTTGTCTTAACGACGTCAACCTGCACTTATATATGTTATATAAATAAATCATTAATACAATTTAATATCATTAACATTATTGAGAATAATATTAGTCCTAATGTTAAATATAACAAATAGTTACGCGTGTTGCTTACAGTTGCCTGTCCTGTTTGTTTTATTATCTCGTTATCTATTTCGTTCAGTATAAAGTCTAATGAATGTGCTATTTGGTGAACCTTGTCTAGATTATGCGAATCTTTTTTAATTACCAATCTAGGTAAATTTATATTTCTTATTTTGTTAGGTATCGTAAAAACTATATTTCCCGTTCCTATTTTCGGTATAAAATTTACGTAATATCCTGTGTATGCCCTACAGTCCGAATTTATCGTAATTAATCCTTGGTTTTCTATTTTCTGAATATATGGTTCGGCGATATTCCGACATGTAATTGTCAACGTTTTGCCCTTTGTCGTATATATCCAAGTATTTGTATATTTTAACTTAAAAATATTCTTTGTTAGTACTAATACGCCTGCTTCGCAAGTTTTCGGTAATACGTCTGGATTCTTAAATAACGATATCACACATGGATTTCTACTATAGTGCGGTCCACGAAAAGTAGGCCGCGATCGACACGCCACGAGCGGCTGTTTTTAGTAAAACCTGGGGTTTTCCGTTTGGTGTTATTATTATTATTTTTATTATTTTATTGTAGTACAGATGGTTTTCAGGCGGTATTTCATCGCATTTTAGTATACATTTTTGTAATTTTGTTTTTGTTGACTCGTTGGTATGTTATAATATCAGTAGTATAGGGGTCACTATGGTACACTTTCATTTTAAATGCAAAATTCCTTTAATTATTTTGCAAATCGTGAAACGCAATAATTATTAAAATATTTTGCAAATCGTGAAACGCAATAATTATTAAAATATTTTTCAAAAAATCTGAAATGCAAAAATACTAAAAATAATTTTCATAGAAATTGAAATGCAAAAAATACTAAAAATATTTTCCTATGGGGGACTTCGGCACACGTGACATTTAAATGCAATAATTACTTAAAATATTTTTCAAAAATGTGAAATGCACCAAAACATTTTTTAATAGAATTGTTCTATCAAAAATAAAAATCGAAATACCATATTTAATTGCAAAATGTATTAAAAAGAAATTGAAAAAATTAATTTAAAAATTAAAAATATAACAAATAATAAAAATAATGGTAAATATAAATTCTATAAGCATATTAGAAAATATGAAAGTCTCTGAGCTTAAGTTAATAGCAAAAGAGGCTAAACTTAAAGGTTATAGTACCCTTAAAAAAAATGATCTTATATCAAGAATTAGGAGAGGTCATACAATTCGCGATTTAACAACTTCAGAGCTTAAGTCAATAGCTCGAAGTTTTGATATAAAACAAATTTACAAACTTAATAAAGAATGTTTAATAAAAAAAATTAAATTAACAAGAAAGCAACAACCTTTTCGTAAATTTCAAGAAGATATATTCAAGGATGAAGTTTTTAATAGTTCATTATACAATAATCCATTTCAGAAGTTAGAAAAAACAATTTTCACCAAAGAAACTTATTTTAATAGTTCATTAGAAAAAACATCAGATGTTTATGATTTGATAGATATAATTCAAATGAATAAACAAATCCAAAAGCAATTTAAAATACATGAAGCTGAATATAAAATTCGGTTTAGAGAAGCTTTAATAAAAGATCTAAAGCTGTGTAATGCAAAATACAAAATTGGTTATGTACATAAAGCTCTAGATTCCATGTTAAAACTTGTCCAAAAAAATTCAAGTTATGAAAAAGGTGATCAAATAAATATTATAGTGATGAATCCAAATTTAAAAAATACTATATCTACTGGCATGAAATCTGATAATTTTTTAACAAACTTAAAATCAATTATTGTTAACATATTAACTTCAGCTGAAACAATTGATATAACAGAAACTACTTTTCAAGTTCAATTAGTGAAAATACCAAGAGGTTCAAGGAGAACCAAAATAATTAATTTATCAGAAAATATAAAAACAAAAAGAAGTATTATTGAGATTAATAACGATGATAATTTATGTTGTCCGAGAGCTATTGTTGTTGCATTATCTATTGAAACAAACAATATTTTAGGTCATGAATTAGACCCCAATAAAATTAAATAATTGAAGATAGGTAGAAAAATTCAAAAAGATTTAGCTTTAGAATTATGTAATATGTTACCAGAATATAACGAAGAAGGATTTACATTGAATGATATTAAGATTGTGGAACTTGCACTAGATATTCAAATAAATGTTATTTGTGCTGAAAATTTAAATACTTTAATTTATAAGGGTGAGGATAAAGAAACTAAAATTTATTTGTATAAAAATGGTAATCATTTTGATGTTATTAAATCAGCTAAAGCTTTCTACGGATCGTGTTATTATTGTAATAAGTGCGATAAACCATATCAATATAAAGATAAACATAAATGTGGTAAAAATAAAAATAAAAATAAAAATATATGTAAATTGTGTACATATTATGGTGAGAGATTTGAACATTCAATTAGTACAAAAAATAAAATATATTGTGAAAAATGTAATAGATATTGTTATAATCAAGAATGTTTAGATAATCACGAATATGTATGTGCCTATGTATATAAATGTATTGATTGTAATAGAATATTGTTTAGAGATAGGGAACATAATTGTGGTTATAGTAAATGTAGAAATTGTCTAGAAGAAGTGAAAATAAATGAACATCAATGTTATATGCAACGTAGATTAGCAAAAGAAGGTAAATGCTTAGTAGGATGTACAAAATGTGGAGGTACAAATAAACCATATCAATGTTCTTATACAGAAAAATATTTGTTTTTTGATTATGAAGCTCAACAAGAAACAGGAACTCATATCGCAAATAAAATAATTGCTCATGATTTTGAAGGAAATAAAATTATGTTTGATACAAATGAAGAATTTTGTAAACAAGTAATATCTGAGGAATATAGGGGTTATACATTTATAGCACATTATGCAAAAGGATACGATTCACAATTTATATTGAAATACTTGGTTGATAACACTCTGAAACCATTTACAATTTATAATGGTACAAAATTAATGTTATTAGAAATTAAATATTTAAAAATAAGAATAATAGATAGTTCTAATTTTATTCAAGGTCCTCTCAGTAGTTTTCCCAAAACAGTAGTATATGGGCACGTATGGTACACTTTTTATATTACAAAAAAAGCGCCTTAAAAAATCTTTAAAAAATGAATAAAAACCATTAAAAAATGCATAAACAACATAAAAAAGCATAAAAAACACACAAAAAAGCATAAAAAAAATCTAAAAAACCATTGAAAAAACATTAAAAAAAAAACCGACCTTATATTTTCCTGTTAAAAATTACAAAAAATCTAAACAAATCTGTTAAAATTACAAAAAATTTAAACGAATCTGTTCAAATTCAATATCATTATTTTTTAAAAATTCTATAAATTTATGTATTTTATAATTATATCTATATTTAACGCGTCCGTAAATTACGGACGCGTTATTAATATCATTCAAAAAATTCTATAAATTTATGCATTTTTTCTATATTTAACACGTGCCCCATTCGGGCACGTGTTATTAATATCAAATTTTTTTAAAATTTCTATAAATGTATGTAATTTATATCTATTAAGAACACGTGCGTTTTTTCCGCACGTGTTATTATTATCACAAAATATCATTATAAAAATTCTATAAATTTATGCATTTTATTTCTATTTTTAACATGCGTGTGAAATTCACGCATGTTATTATTGACACGTGTCCCATTTGGACACGTGTCAATGTTGTCACCAAATCCCATAAATTCTTTAATAAAATCATGGCCGGAAAAACAGACCATGATTTTTACTATAATTTTTAATTATAAATTTAACGCGTGCCCCATTCGGGCACGCGTCAGATTCTTTATAAAAATAAATATATAAAAATTTTTTCTTTATAAATAAAAATAAAAATAAATATAAGACAATGAATCGTAACAGCAAAATTATTAGTCTTTATGAAAAGATGATATATAATAATAACTCATTATTACAATCTTTAAAATTAGGGGAAGTTTATTTATGTACAAAATGTCAAGATTTTAAGAAAACTGATGAATTTAGTAAAAATCAAAAGTGGTGTAAGACTTGTATGAAAACCAAAGTTAATAATGATTTTAAAATATGCGAATGTGGAAAAAAAATTTATTTGAGATGCTATATTGTACATTTAACATCAAATTATCATAAAAAAAGAACGGAAAACATGAATAAAGAGAACATTTAATATAAAATTATAAAAATAATTTTGTTATTAAAAAATAAATTCATAAATAATATAAAATAAAATAAAATAAAATTTTTTCTTTATAAATAAAAATAAATACAATAAATTGTATACAATAAATTAATAAAAATGCCTCTACAGAATCAAATTATATTAGAAAAAATGAAAGTACCTGAACTTAAGTTAATAGCAAAGCAATATAATATAAAAAATGTTTGTAAAATGAAAAAAGATTGTTTAATAGAAAATATAAAAAAGCAAGCTGTATTGAAAATGTTAGATAAAAATCCCTTCTTTAAGTTAGATAAATCATTGTTTACTAAAGAAAATTATTTTAATACTTCATTAAAAAGAAGACCAAAAGTTTATGATTTGATAGACGTAATTCAATTGAATCCACAAGTCCAAAATAAATTTAGGATACATAAAGCTGAATATAAAATTAGTTTTAAACAAGTATTATTACAAGATCTAAAACAATGTAATTCAGAATACAAAATTAATTATATAGATAAAGCTTTAAATGAAATGGTAAAACTTGCTAAAAGCAATTCAGCATATAAAAAAGATGATAGAATAAGTATTGCATTATTTAATCCAAACATAAAAACTCCCATATATACTGGAATGAGATCTGACGATATCATAGTAAACTTAAAATCTATAGTTGATGGTTTATTAACTTCAAATGAAGAAATTGATATTACAGAAACTACTTTTCAAGTTCAAATAGTAAACATACCCAGAGGTTCAAATGGAAATAAAATAATAAATTTATCAGAAGATATCCATACTAAAAGAAGTATTATTAAGATTAATAATGATGATAATTTATGTTGTCCGAGAGCTATTGTTGTTGCATTATCTACTCAAACAAATAATATTTTAGGTCATGAATTAGATTCTAATAAAATTAAACAATTGAAGATAGGTAGAAAAATTCAAAAAGATTTAGCTTTAGAATTATGTAATATGTTAAAAGAATATAATGAAGAAGGATTTACATTGGATGATATTCAAAATGTGGAAAAAATACTAGATATACAAATAAATATTATTTGTGCTGAAAGTTTAAATGCTTTAATTTATAAAGGTGATGATAAAGAAACTAAAATTTATTTGTATAAAAATGGTAATCATTTTGATGTTATTACAAAAATGGCAGGTTTTTATGGTTCTTCTTATTATTGTGAAAAGTGTAATAAAACATATAAAAATAAAAATGAACATGAATGTGTTAAAGATAAAAATGTACGTAAAAATGTATGTAAATTGTGTCAGAGACCTGAACATTCAAGTAGTACAGAAAATAAAATATACTGCCAAAAATGTAACAGATATTGTTATAATCAAGATTGTTTAGATGATCATTTTTTTGTGTGTATGTATGTACATAAGTGTATTAAATGTAATAGAATATGTAAAAGATTTACTAAACTGGGCGATTTAAAAAATATACATGATTGTGAATATAGTAAATGTAGAAACTGCCAAGTATTAGTGAAAATAAATGAACAGCATCAATGTTATATGCAGCCTAGATTAGCAAAAGGAGGTAAATGCTTAGTATCATGTACAAATTGTGGAGGTACAGATAAACCATTTAAATGTACTTATACAGAAAAATATTTGTTTTTTGATTATGAAGCTCAACAAGAAACAGGAACTCATATCGCAAATAAAATAATTGCTCAAGATTTTGAAGGAAATAAAATTATGTTTGATACAAATGAAGAATTTTGTAAACATGTAATATCCAAGGATTATAAGGGATATACATTTATAGCACATTACGCAAAAGGATACGATTCACAATTTATATTAAAATACTTGGTTGATAACACTCTGAAACCATTTACAATTTATAATGGTACAAAATTAATGTTATTAGAAATTAAATATTTAAAAATAAGAATAATAGATAGTTCTAATTTTATTCAAGGTCCTCTCAGTAGTTTTCCCAAAACAGTAGTATATGGGCACGTATGGTACACTTTTTATATTACAAAAAAAGCGCCTTAAAAAATCTTTAAAAAATGAATAAAAACCATTAAAAAATGCATAAACAACATAAAAAAGCATAAAAAACACACAAAAAAGCATAAAAAAAATCTAAAAAACCATTGAAAAAACATTAAAAAAAAAACCGACCTTATATTTTCCTGTTAAAAATTACAAAAAATCTAAACAAATCTGTTAAAATTACAAAAAATTTAAACGAATCTGTTCAAATTCAATATCATTATTTTTTAAAAATTCTATAAATTTATGTATTTTATAATTATATCTATATTTAACGCGTCCGTAAATTACGGACGCGTTATTAATATCATTCAAAAAATTCTATAAATTTATGCATTTTTTCTATATTTAACACGTGCCCCATTCGGGCACGTGTTATTAATATCAAATTTTTTTAAAATTTCTATAAATGTATGTAATTTATATCTATTAAGAACACGTGCGTTTTTTCCGCACGTGTTATTATTATCACAAAATATCATTATAAAAATTCTATAAATTTATGCATTTTATTTCTATTTTTAACATGCGTGTGAAATTCACGCATGTTATTATTGACACGTGTCCCATTTGGACACGTGTCAATGTTGTCACCAAATCCCATAAATTCTTTAATAAAATCATGGCCGGAAAAACAGACCATGATTTTTACTATAATTTTTAATTATAAATTTAACGCGTGCCCCATTCGGGCACGCGTCAGATTCTTTATAAAAATAAATATATAAAAATTTTTTCTTTATAAATAAAAATAAAAATAAATATAAGACAATGAATCGTAACAGCAAAATTATTAGTCTTTATGAAAAGATGATATATAATAATAACTCATTATTACAATCTTTAAAATTAGGGGAAGTTTATTTATGTACAAAATGTCAAGATTTTAAGAAAACTGATGAATTTAGTAAAAATCAAAAGTGGTGTAAGACTTGTATGAAAACCAAAGTTAATAATGATTTTAAAATATGCGAATGTGGAAAAAAAATTTATTTGAGATGCTATATTGTACATTTAACATCAAATTATCATAAAAAAAGAACGGAAAACATGAATAAAGAGAACATTTAATATAAAATTATAAAAATAATTTTGTTATTAAAAAATAAATTCATAAATAATATAAAATAAAATAAAATAAAATTTTTTCTTTATAAATAAAAATAAATACAATAAATTGTATACAATAAATTAATAAAAATGCCTCTACAGAATCAAATTATATTAGAAAAAATGAAAGTACCTGAACTTAAGTTAATAGCAAAGCAATATAATATAAAAAATGTTTGTAAAATGAAAAAAGATTGTTTAATAGAAAATATAAAAAAGCAAGCTGTATTGAAAATGTTAGATAAAAATCCCTTCTTTAAGTTAGATAAATCATTGTTTACTAAAGAAAATTATTTTAATACTTCATTAAAAAGAAGACCAAAAGTTTATGATTTGATAGACGTAATTCAATTGAATCCACAAGTCCAAAATAAATTTAGGATACATAAAGCTGAATATAAAATTAGTTTTAAACAAGTATTATTACAAGATCTAAAACAATGTAATTCAGAATACAAAATTAATTATATAGATAAAGCTTTAAATGAAATGGTAAAACTTGCTAAAAGCAATTCAGCATATAAAAAAGATGATAGAATAAGTATTGCATTATTTAATCCAAACATAAAAACTCCCATATATACTGGAATGAGATCTGACGATATCATAGTAAACTTAAAATCTATAGTTGATGGTTTATTAACTTCAAATGAAGAAATTGATATTACAGAAACTACTTTTCAAGTTCAAATAGTAAACATACCCAGAGGTTCAAATGGAAATAAAATAATAAATTTATCAGGAGATATCCATACTAAAAGAAGTATTATTAAGATTAATAATGATGATAATTTATGTTGTCCGAGAGCTATTGTTGTTGCATTATCTACTCAAACAAATAATATTTTAGGTCATGAATTAGATTCTAATAAAATTAAACAATTGAAGATAGGTAGAAAAATTCAAAAAGATTTAGCTTTAGAATTATGTAATATGTTAAAAGAATATAATGAAGAAGGATTTACATTGGATGATATTCAAAATGTGGAAAAAATACTAGATATACAAATAAATATTATTTGTGCTGAAAGTTTAAATGCTTTAATTTATAAAGGTGATGATAAAGAAACTAAAATTTATTTGTATAAAAATGGTAATCATTTTGATGTTATTACAAAAATGGCAGGTTTTTATGGTTCTTCTTATTATTGTGAAAAGTGTAATAAAACATATAAAAATAAAAATGAACATGAATGTGTTAAAGATAAAAATGTACGTAAAAATGTATGTAAATTGTGTCAGAGACCTGAACATTCAAGTAGTACAGAAAATAAAATATACTGCCAAAAATGTAACAGATATTGTTATAATCAAGATTGTTTAGATGATCATTTTTTTGTGTGTATGTATGTACATAAGTGTATTAAATGTAATAGAATATGTAAAAGATTTACTAAACTGGGCGATTTAAAAAATATACATGATTGTGAATATAGTAAATGTAGAAACTGCCAAGTATTAGTGAAAATAAATGAACAGCATCAATGTTATATGCAGCCTAGATTAGCAAAAGGAGGTAAATGCTTAGTATCATGTACAAATTGTGGAGGTACAGATAAACCATTTAAATGTACTTATACAGAAAAATATTTGTTTTTTGATTATGAAGCTCAACAAGAAACAGGAACTCATATCGCAAATAAAATAATTGCTCAAGATTTTGAAGGAAATAAAATTATGTTTGATACAAATGAAGAATTTTGTAAACATGTAATATCCAAGGATTATAAGGGATATACATTTATAGCACATTACGCAAAAGGATACGATTCACAATTTATATTAAAATACTTGGTTGATAACACTCTGAAACCATTTACAATTTATAATGGTACAAAATTAATGTTATTAGAAATTAAATATTTAAAAATAAGAATAATAGATAGTTCTAATTTTATTCAAGGCCCTCTCAGTAGTTTTCCCAAAACGTTTGGCCTCAAAGAACTGAAAAAAGGTTACTTTCCGCATTTCTTTAATACAGTAGAAAATCAAAATTATATTGGTATGTTACCTGATAAAAAATATTATGGATTCGAAACAATGAAACCAGAGAATAAACTAGAATTTGAAAAATGGTACAATGATAAAATTAATGAAAATTATATATTTAATTTAAAAGAAGAATTAGAGGCATACTGTACTTCAGATGTGGATATCGACCGAAGAGGTTGTTTAGAATTAAGAAAGCAATTTTTGGATATAGCTAATATTGACCCTTTTTGCTATACAACTATAGCAGGTGTTTGTATGGCTATCTATAGATCAAAATATTTGTTAGATGGTACTATAGCTGTTTTAGATAAAGAGAAAATGAAAATATTCAAAGCAATCTATAACATGGTTAAACCATTTTAATAATAAAAACATCTACCACGCTTTAAATGGTGGTGAAAAAAAAATAGCAGGATCTAAAGTAGATGGTTATGATGAAAAATCAAAAACAGTTTATCAATATCATGGATGTTTTTGGCACGGTTGTCCTAAATGTTATAGAGATAGAGAAACTATAAATAATATAAACCATGAAACAATGGATGACTTGTATCAAAAAACAATTGAAAGAAGTACAAAAATAAAAAAAGCAGGTTATAATCTTATTGAACAATGGGAATGTGATTGGATAAATAGTAATATATACAAAAAAATGGAAAAAAGCTGATATAGCTGACCCTATTAATCCTAGAGATGCTTTCTTTGGAGGTAGAACAAATGCGACAAAACTATTAGTAAAAAATACAAAAATACGTTATATTGATGTGTGTAGTTTATATCCAACTGTACAATATTATGATTGGTATCCTGTTGGACATCCTGAAAAAATATTTAATCCAATAAAATATAAAAAAAAATGGTTTGGTTTAATCAAATGTAAAATTTTACCTCCAGGAGATCTTTATCATCCTGTACTTCCAGTTAAAATTAAAATGAAAAAAAGTGAAAAGTTATTATTTCCTTTGTGTTATAAATGTGCTGTAGATCAAAATAAAATATGTAATCATTCTCCAAATGAAAGACAATTTATAGGAACATGGACAACAGATGAAGTTAATAAAGCTTTGGAAAAAGGATATATTATAACAAAAATTTATGAAGTGTGGCATTTTGAAAAGAAATCAACAGATTTATTTAAAGATTATGTAGATAATTTTATAAAAATAAAATTAGAAAGTTCAAAACATAATTATAGCTGTAATGATGAGTATATAAAAACAATTTTCGATAAAATGGGTATTTTGTTGGATATAAATCAAATAAGTGATAATCCTGGTAGAAGAGCTGTAGCAAAATTATGTCTAGTTAGCTTATGGGGAAAAACAATTCTATAAAATATTATTAGATGATAGATTAGAAAATATAAATATAAAATTATTAAATGACAATATGATACAAATGTGTTATGATTATAAAGATTATTACATTGAAAATCATCATAATACTAATATTTTTATAGCTTTATTTACCACTTCAAGTGCAAGATTAAGATTATATAGTGTGTTAGATAAATTAGATAGAGCTGTAGTTGGTTTTGATACCGATTCTGTTTTCTATATAGATAATGGTGTTAATAAAATTAAAACAGGAACAATGTTGGGCGAATGGACTGATGAATTAGGTGAAAATGTACATATAACAGATTGGGCATCTACAGGCCCTAAAAGTTATTATTATAAAACAAATGATAATAAATTTAAAACGGTTATAAAGTGTTTTACTTTAAATTATCAAAATTTATTAAAACTTAATGGGGAAGCAATGATAAAATTAATTGAAGAAAATAATAAAAATATTAATATAGAATTAGAATACAAACAAATAACACGTGATACAATTACTAAAACTTTAGTTAATAAAAATGTTACAAAAAAATTCTCATTTGATTATGATAAAAGAATAATATTACCAGATTATGATACAATACCATATGGTTACAAATTATAATCATTTAAAAACTAAATGTTTATAATTATATATTGTAAACTTATTAAATATAGAAAAAATGCATAATTTTATAATAAAGATAACAGTAATTCTTCTTCATAAAATGTACCTTCTATATCATAAATTTTATAATAAATAACATTTGATTTAATAACTTTTTTAACTGTAAATATTTCTTTAGACCAATTTGTTTTTAATTTATTTCGATACACATCGTTTATTGAAGATAATCTAACTCTATCATTTATTTCAAATTTAGGGTTAGAATTACTAATATCATAATTATAAACAGTAGAAAGTAGATCATTCTCGTTTTTCTTATTTACATCAGCAGGTTTCATTTTTATCGTTCTATGATATGTATTATTATATGCCTTAATAATCTTTGGTAATTCAGTAATCCATACATTGTTTAAATAAAGTACTTTCTTTAATTTATCACCCAATGTTCTGTTAAAACGTTCTATTATGGAAGCCTTTTTATCGGTGCCGGTACTATACATTGTTATGTTATATTTATTTAGTAATTGTTTTAAATCTTTATTATAAAATTCCTTACCCTTATCTACATGTAATTTCTTAGGTACATTATGTTTAAATATTTGTGAAAATGCTTCAGATACTTCCAATCCACTTTTTGTTTTCAAAGCTACAGAATAAACTTTTTTAGAAAAAGTATCAATTACATTTAGGATATATTTGAAACCATTATTAGCTTTATATAAGGCTTTATGGTTATCATTAACTTTAATTTCATTATGTTTATTTCTTAAATTATAATTGGGATCACTATTTGTAGATTTCGGTCTATAAAAACAGTACAAATCAGCCTGCCAAGTTTCATTTATACCTCTTTGTATAAAATGTCTTGTTTCAAAATGTTTTCTAGCTGGTTTAAATAATTCATAAGCTTCTATAAGTTCTGGTGGTTTTGATATATTATTCTTATTTGTATTACATATTTTACATACTGATAACCTCCTATATTTATTATTTTTTTTAATAAATTCAGGAATACCTATACTCCTAGTTTTAGATTTACAATTTTTGCAATAGTCCATTTATTTAAGATGTATATATTTTATATATTTTCTCTAATTGTATTATTAGTAAGATCATAGAAAAATTCTTTACCAGATACTAAACAAACATAACAATTGGTATTATCAGGCAAATTTTCACCGAAATCTGCATGTAAGATAATTCTTGATTTAGATCCAGAAATCTGTGATGGTTGCCTACTTATATCAATTACAAAAAATGGTCTGGTATTTTTAAATTGTTCTGGATTTATGTACATTAAAGATAAATCTCTATTATTGTTTATTCTATTATAAACATTCTTATAACTCATTAACATACGATAAGCTCTATTAAATTTTCCATTTTTAAAATCTAAGTCTAATATTCGTTCTGGATACCTCATACCATTAATATCCAACCAAATATTTTTCAAATTACAATTACTAAATTCTACTGGGTCTCTCAATTGGTTATTTAATTTATCTGTTTGAAAAGCTACGATAACAAATAAAGGGTTATGGGTATTTGTATACATATCTGTTATATTTTTTTGTAGTTATTACCAATAATATTCATGTATTCAATACACTGCCATGATTTGAATCTAAATGTATATTCATTTCTCTTGGACAATGAAACTAAATCGTTTATCAATTTAAATTTATACGCATCTTTATAAGTTACAATTGGAATTGTAATAAGTAATTCTTCAATAACAACTTTTCCAACTCCAGGTAATACCCCTTTATCATCCTTATCTCTAAATAAAGCATCATCGTCAGTACGTCTTACAAAACTTATTTCAAAACCTCCTCTATATACTGGGTATTCTATATCTTTAAAAAACCCTAAACACAAATTAGACAAGTTACCAATAGCACTAAAATTACCACCACCACTAAATTTTGATTGAAATCCACTATTTATTGTTGGCCCACTAAGATCTGCAGAATAACTAATTGTACCTTTAATCAAACCACATCTACCAACATTATCAATTCTATCTAATTCTTTACTATGTTTTTTAACAGAAATTGAGTCAAACAAAAATCCAGGAAAATTGTCAACTAATATTACATTGGAACCTTTAGGATAGCTAGTACCATCAGCCTGCAAAACTTTACCAGAAATTTCAAATGTTGCTTTTTTAACATTTAAGAAACTATCTTCTTCTAATATTTTAAAAGTAGTAATTTTATTAGGAGCATTAAGATTTGCTGATGATATAGGTTCAAATACTTTATCCTGCTCACGGATAATAGCATGGTCATATGGTATAAATATATTTTCCATTTATAAGGAAAAAATTTAATAAAGTTTTATAATTTGAAATTCTTAGTAAAATCTAAACATAAATGTCCGCATATAGGTGGATCAGTATAAGTTTGTAATTTTTCAGTGGTGTAATATAAATCATCTTTTCCTAAATAATTTACAACTTCTTCAGGCGGAGGGGAATCTCCAAAAGAGTCAAAATATACTTTTTTATTATCATTTTTTAACCAGGCCACCCAATGTGAACCAGGTTGATTAGAATTATTTAAATTTAATATTCCACATTCATTTTTCCAAGGTTTTGTTGGTAACTCATCTTTCATAAAACAACCTCTAAAATTCTTAATATTTTTTCCTGCTTTAATAATATCAAAATTAGTTAATGGTTTTATTGCTTGCTTTTTGCAAGCAGGTCTTGCGAATATTTCTTTTTTTTGTTCTTTTTTTTGTTTTTTTTTAGACCTGAACCAATCTGTAAAGTCTTAATATTTCTAACATTTTCTTCCATCATTTTATTATGTCTTTCTGTCTCATCTCGTTTTAGTTTCTTATCTTTTGCATCAATAACAGTATTTGCAATAGCACTGGCACCTCCTGCTAATGCACTAAGAGCACCTATACCTGCTATGATAAGAGGTAAAAAACCACCTACTTTATCTTTATCTCCAAATTGAGATTTTGTAATTTTTAATCTCACCCCTTTTTTATCTTTCTTAGCTTTAGATAACTTATTATTTTGTCTATCAGTAAAATTAAATTTGTTTTTTCCATTACCAATCTGTGTATGCTTTAATTGAATAACTAAATCAATTTTGTTTTTATAAGCTTTTACAAGCTTTTTTATTTGAAAATCACTCAAATCCAAATTCATTTAATATAAATAAAAAGTTATTAAATCAAGTTAAACTCATACCAAAATACCTTTTTGCTTTCATTGTATTTGTGGTGATATAAGCAGCTGCTTTTTCACCTATCGATGAATCTGGGGCTAAAACCCTACCCCATGCTTTATCTTCCAAAATTTTATCTCCAATATGTCTTGTTTTAATATCTTTATGTTTTTTATAAAAATAATCATGTTCCATTGCTGCCATATCTAGTTTATTTACTGGCTTCTTATTTTTTTCTAAATCAGTAAAAGGGCCAAGATAATTATAACCAGGCCAGTGTATTTCTGGCATAAATTTACTATTTAAAAGATTATTCATAAGACCTGACCCTTCTACAAATTTTTCAGGCAAACTTGTTACATAAGATATTAAATACTCAATTCCTTGTGGAGTACTAGCTAATCTTTCCAACTCAGAACTAAAAAAATGTACAATACCAATCTTTTTATTATGAAAATTATTATTTCCTGCTTTTTCTTCACTAGCAATAAAATATAATCTCTTTAATAATTCACTTAAATTATGTATATATTTATACTCAATAGGATTTTCTGTGTATTTTTTTAAACCTTCTCCTTCTTTTTCTTCTTCCTGTGAAGCAGTCTCTATCTGATCTTTTTCAGCTTCCTTGGGCGGTATATAAGGCTTTATATCATTCCACCAAATATCAGCAATCATTTTATTATATTTTTCCCCTTTATTTGATTTAACACTTCTTGATTTACTATTATTACCTTGAAATAATGAATCCGTACTAATTAATATTTCTTTATAATTATCAAAATCTTCTGGTTCATACCATCTTGGTGGAACCATTAAATTATGAGTTAATAATCTAAATAATCCTTCTGTTCCTTTATATGTTTTTCCATTTATAATTAAATTATCGTCTTTAAAAGTGATTACTTCTTTTCCAACCATATAATTATTAGTTTCAGCGTTATGATATATACCATAAGAACTTATCTTAATACGAGGTAGATACTTAGTTGTTAGTGGACCTAAAACTATCGTATTTTTTCCGGGGGTTGTTGTTTTTGGGGACATATTTTTCCTAATTGGTGATCTTATTTCTAAAGGTGATTTACTGCATAAAGTGGTTTTAATTGGAGTATTTGCACCATCTGTTAACCTTAATATATCAGGGCGCCTTAAAGGTACTATCACATTTCGAATATCTTCATCAGTTTTAATATTTATTTCTTTAACTTCATTAACTGCATTTACAATATTTTTTAATTCATTCGTTACAGGTCCAAATGATTTCTCTTTTTCCTCTTCAATATATATGTTTCTTAAAGTTGCATTTTTAAGCCCCT
>CARXXK010001377.1:0-31154 GCA_949089665.1 Macrosiphum euphorbiae
TAAATTAGGCAGTACCTCATAGGTACGTCTTTTCCGACTATTTTTGTGTTTAGTTTGTTGACAACTTCTAAGTAATATTTATGTAGTTAAAACTACTCGACATGATACGTATTACGTCTGGGCCATTACATAACAGTTTAATAACCAAAAAAAATAAATATTTTTCCAAGATATTAATAAAAAAAAAAAAAAAAGATTTTTAAAATTAAAGTTGAAAAATGTAGCTACCGTTGGTGGGACTAGGAATTTTGACACGGGGGGCTAAAATTTGTTTTGGGGGCTTAGCCACCCCAAGTCCCCCCTTAGTTACGCCTATGATAATATAGCCTCCATTTTAAAATGGTCTAAAATAAAAATAATAAGAACCACTTTTTACAAGTGTATAACAATCATATTTAAATTTTTTTTAATGCTAAATGTGTATAATTCAAACAAAAAATAACTCAAAATCTAATATTCAAATAAGTATCTAATATTCTTTTCACTTGCAATTTGCAATTTAAATCATATTGTTATTTGTTAATATAAATGAATAATTAATTGATATTTGATATTTGATAATTGATAATAATTAAAATGATAATAAATAATAATGCTATTGTATAATATTATAATAATTTGTTGGCGCGAAATTTAAATGAGCCAAGAAATGCGTGTATTTATGTACGGCGCGGCGTTGGGGCTATAGAGGCTTTGTTAATACGCGCTGCTGGGTTTTCCTTATCACTGATAAATTAAAAATAGAAATATTCCGATCGTATTATTTGTACGTAAACAACGTCACCGTCATTTTCATCGCATTTCGTCAACAGACTCTTAACTGTTAACTCTTCTATCGTTAATTTAATTATTTTACGTCAAAGATCAAAATGAATAATATCCCGCATGAAGGTTTTAATTATAAAATTAATGGCGGAGAAAAAAAAGGTATTCGGTAAGTTTGTTATACCATATAATAATATTATAACAGTGTATTATTCATAATTAGACACCGATAATTTAATTTCTAATTTTTGATGTTACTGTAAAGACAGTGATATATTCTATCATATAGGTAACCATAAATTATGGATAAAATACGCAACAATTCGAAAATAGGTATCTAAAGTGATTCGCCTAATAAATAACCAAGGAAAAAATAAACCCGTGAAAAAATTTTAAAATTTAAACACTCTTTGTGTACAACATACATACACTTTTTAAATGCCAATTTTTATTTTCCCTTCTGGCTCTCAAAAATATCTAGACTATTCAAACAAATTAAAACAAATGCATAGCGAAATACATCATTTACTGTAATGGGATTACGCAATTCATGTAAATGCTCATAATAACAAGAACATAGGCGCCAAGTACATGGGTGCTCGAGCACCCATTGAAAATATTTATTGGGTGCGGAGCACCCAATGGCCAATATATTAATTATAATAGGTAAATCGTAATATCCGAACTGTTTTTGGGTTTTTTTAAAACTGAATCAACCTATGCACTAACTTTATTCACCTTAGTATTTAATATTTTAACAAAATTCAATCTAACATTATCAGAGTGTCGTGGTTAGTGTTATGATGGTGCTACAAATGTAAGCGGCCATATCAGTAGTCTCCAAAAAAGAATTTTAAATATTGAAAAACGTGATGTATATGTTCACTGTGTAGCACATACTTTAAACCTTGTGGTCCAAGATGGTATGATGAGTGTAGATAGATCTCGAGATTTTTTAGCAATGATTAGATCTATTATAGTGTTTGTAAGCTGTTCTCCCAAAAGACAGGCAATTTTCAATGCTCTACGAAGTGACCAAGAATTAAATTCTCAATCACTTCGTCCATTCTGTCCAACCAGATGGTGTATGCGAGTAAAGTCTTTAAAAACATTAGGTATACTACAATTATGCAGTTTTAATCAAGTTTTTAGATAATATATCAAAAGATAGGTCAGAGAATGGTGCCAAAGCAAGTGGTTTTCTCAAACAATTGCACAAATATGAATTTTTATTTTACACTAAAGTAATGATTAATATTTTTGAGAGGGTTGAAGTCCTCAATGCAGAACTCCAAAAGATTTCATTAAACTTCCATGAAATAAAAATTTTAATTATTTAAAATGTTACTAAAAACTTTAATTTTATTATATAGGTACTCGGACACTCAGTATTCATTACAAATTGTATAAAATATTATATTGTTATTTGTAAATATGTTTTGTTACCAGTTTATAGAAAATTTAGTATAGAGTGTGAGGGGGGAAAGCCCCTCACTAATACTTGACGTCAGTGGCACACATAATTTTTTTCGGGGGGAGGGTTGTTATTCTATTAATAATTTACTATAGAGATAAATATTGTATAGCTCTAACATTATACTAGGCCTCGGAGAAATTTCGAGAGGGGCTGGGGGTGAAACCCCTTAACCCCCACCACAACCCTGTGTGCACCGCTGCTTGACATTGGTAAGAGCACCCAATACATTTTTTAAAACCTGGCGTCTATGAACAAGAACCACTTATGTGAAAAGCGACCTCCGTCGACCGCACCTAGAATATACGCTCCAAACCACTACAACTTACCAAGGGCGCCTGCATGCCACGCGCCGCTCAATTCAAAGGACGCCGCCTTCGTATATATAGAGATCAGGGCCCCAATACACATTAGATGTACCAGAGCCGCCAAGACCGAGCGATCCACTTATGCCACCGGTCATTACACACAACTTACACGGAGTCAATTCACGATACTACAATTTACCACGACTATATTGATTATTATTTGGTTTTAATAAAACTACAATTGATTGCTATTTTAAATTGACTATTGTTTATTATAAAAGTATATCAGCTTTTGGTTTCCTGAAGGGCAGCACGTAACACTGGCGCAATGGAGGTAAGATTTCTTTCAAAGGAGGCAACCGCCAAAGGCTACTGTCAACAAAAAAGAATTGATCACTCTTCCGAGAAGACAACTCCAAGAAGAACCATAAAAAATCAAATAAGTCACGTCGCAGTACCAACAAATCCATCAGCATCATCAGCAACCACGAACACCACATTATTGTAAGTGACTAATTATTTAAATTTGTTACATAGACGTATGCAACATAATTAAGACCTATTAGATAAATTCGAAGTAGTTGGTTATAAGTATAATGGTGTAAAGCGTATTCAATTTTATTGAGGGCATATTTTATTATTGATTATTATTGAAATTATTATTGATTTCTTGAGGGCATATTTTATTATTGAAGATTATTATTGAAGTTATTATTGATTTATTGAGGGCATATTTTATTATTGAAGATTATTATTGATTAATTGAGGGCATTTTATTATTGAAGTATTTATTGAAGTTTATTTGAATTTATTATATGGCGTATTATTGAATTTGTTATATTGAAGTTATTATTGAATTTAAAGGGCATTTTTGAGTATTATTATTATTATGAATACTAACGTATTAAAAAGGTAGCTAAGTAATTTATGGACAAAGAAGGTACATCTCCCTTGAACGTAGTGTTATGGACGCGCACTTGGCGATTCCACACAAATAAAATAAAACGAGTTTAAATTACTTTGGCTCAAAATAATATTCTTTATTCAATTGTAATAACGTTTAATTATATGAAATGCTCTGAAATGGTCTGTAATGGTCTGTTGTGACACCAACACTGACTCTACCTGCTACGTGTGCGAGCCCCGCATACGAGCTGGTCGTCCGTTCAAAAAGTGTTTATTCGGCAGATTCCTTAGACCAGTCGTATGGAGAAGGGAGTCCTGCTCACCTGTGTCACACACGTATCAGTTTACAATATGATTAAACGAAAATTTACATTTGTACTACAAGAACTATAGAATAATATAACTAATAGTATTCAGGGGTTCTTAGCACCCCTACCCTTAAATGGAACACGGGGGCTTAATAGTCCCTATTTTCCTTTACATAAATTAACTTAAATGTTCAATTATGTTCTGAGAGCTCGGTTTATGCAAGATCCGGCTTGTACATTTTCGTATTATTCTTTCTAACTTTAAATATAATGAAAATATTTAATACAATGAGACAACTAATAAATATACATAATATTACTATGTGTACATCAGTAGATATAATGTACCATTCCTGTTACAGCTCCATTTTATATTAATAAAAGATCACAAAGAAAACAAAGATCAGAAAATTGAAATGCAATAATAATTAAAATGTTTTTCGCAAAACTTATGAAATGCAAAAATAATAAAAATTTTTTTTAATAGAATTGTTCTATTAAAAATAAAAATCGAAATTCAAAAATAATGAAAAACATATTTTTCTCAAAACTTATGAAATGCAATAATAATTAAAATACTTTTCATAAAACGTATATTATTAATAATTAAAAATCGAAATGCAATATTTCCTAAAAATTTTTTTCTTATCTTTTTGATTTTGATTTCTAATTAGTGTATTGAGATGGTTTCCAAAATCATTTCTATCTATATTTGTTTTATAATGTCCCCAAGCTAATGTATCAATACCATTTTCCAAAATAAACCTTTTATCATCATAAACACTTAAAGCTTTTTTGTTTTGTTCTACAGTAAAAATATCATGTTTCTTAGTTCTAAATAAATTTTGTTTAACATATTTTGATTTTTTTGTTAGTAAACAATTTTCAAAATCATTAAAACATATTTTATTTTCTACAACATTTTTTTTAACACCTTTAGCTTTTTTAATTTCTTTTTCAGTATCTAAGACTCGATGTGAATATAATTTAGATCTTAAACCTATAAATTCTGTCATTATTTTTCCATTTAACTCATCTTTAAACTTGCCTAAAACTTTTTTGTTAACTAAAGGTAAACCATAAATATTATCTTTTGGATAATCTGATGTGTCAAAATGATCTAACATAATTTTCATATCTTGATAAAAATCATTAGTTTTTATTTCTAATATTAGTGAATCTGTATCTGTATATAACAATCTAACTCTATTTCCATATTTTTTCTTTATAATATTATAATAAAAATCATACATTAACATTTTAGATAAATCTAAAATACACATTCCTACATATATTGGTTGTTTGAAAGATATTTGTGTTCTTTTCATATGTACGGCAGCTAAATTTTCTGTAAAAATTGTTCTTCGATCAAAATTTGGTTTTGTAATTAATTTTTCTAGTTGGTATGCATTAGAACATAATCTTATATCAACATGATTTCGAACATTCATCATAGTACGTCCATAAACACTATTATTCATTAATTTGAAAAATTCTTTTTCAAACTCATTCTTAGCTTCTGATCTAAGATTAGTATTAAAATCAATATAAACTTTTAACCAAGGAGATTGACTAAATTCTAATACTCTATGAATTTTTTCTATCTTTAAACCTAAATTAATATATAATTTTAGTGTTTCATAATGTATTATATATTTTTTCTTATCATACAAAGTTGTTAATAATTTTGGAAGTTGTTTGTTATCAAAATGTCTTTCTGGTGCTAAAGGGAAATCTGAATGTAGATCATGAAGTTCTTTAGGGTAAGATAAATCGACTTCTAAAATATAACCTTTACATGATTTATCAGAAATATTCATTACATCAAAATCATTCAGATTATCAATCCATTTGAAATCTCCAGTAGGTAAATATTTATTCATTGCCCACCCATAAAGATTATTTGCATCCAAGTATGTACCTTCACCTAGTATGTTTCAAGAACCACTTTCTCAATTAAACAAAAGTAATTTAAAACAATTTAAAGGTACTTATTTTTTTTTTTATAGAATGTGAGTTTTACACAAAATCTGTTTATAGGAACATTTAACACTCTGGAAAGTACAAGTACTGATCTATCCAACAATTCATCTCAACATGCAGTATGTCATACGTTATTCACGGACAAATCACCTTCTCCAGTGAACAAAAGTAATCAAATAAATTTAACAGCATCACTATAAATGTCTTAAAACTAATCATTTGTTTTATATTTGTATGAAAATAAACAAACAATAGGAAAGATGCAAAAACCATTGATTTAATTAAACGCAGAACTCATGGTATATTCTCTGTCGAATCACCTTCTCCAGTGAACAAAAGTAACCTAATAATATTTAAATGTTATCTATTTTTTTGTGAGTTTTACACAATATAATTGATTAGTAACAAGAAACACTCAGGAAACTTCAAGTACTGTTCTATCCAAAAATCAATCAAACATGCAGCATGTTGTACTTTATTCACAGACAAATCACCTTCTCCAGTGAACAAAAGTAACCTAATAATATTTAAATGTTATCTATTTTTTTGTGAGTTTTACACAATATAATTGTTTAGTAACAAGAAACACTCGGGAAACTTCAAGTGCTGATATATCCAATAATTCATCCAAACATGCAGCATGTCACACTTTATTGTCAGATGAATCACCTTCCCCAGTAAACAAAAGTAACATTGTAACATTTAACTAAAATAATATATTGTGATGTACTATCATACTAATATCAGTGACTCTAACTAAATCTTGTTAAATAAATGTTTTATTTTTATTTGTTTTGGTATATTTATAGGGATAAAGATGAAGCAATTTAGTGCATTGATGAAAAGTATTTTAGAAATTAAAGCTCAGAATTGTCTTATCATCTCTAACCAAGAGCGTATTTTCAATCAATTAGCAGTCAATGATAATAATAATTGCCCTGGTAATTAATTTAAACTTGAAAAAGAATATTCTATTCATTACAAAAAATTTCCATTAAAAAACTATGATGATCTTGATTATATTGAAGGCCTTTTGAAAGATGATTTATTTTACCAATACTTGGTAAGCTAACTTAAAACTAATATCTACTAACTGAATTTTATTATATAAATTTATTTTATTGTGTAAATTGCAGTCAAAAATTATTTCAATGTATGGCGGATCAGATATTGGTACTTTTGTCAAAACTTGTTTGGATAATTTATTCACAAACTCTTTGGTAACCAGTATTACAATTACTGGAAAAATAAATAAATGTTTTGGAAATGAACCAAAACTGTGTATGAAGACCTTGAAATTATTCAGTATTATTTGTGGTAATAATTATTATAGATGGTTAAATTGTGTATTATAATTTATAATATATAAGGTTTCATCATTTCACAGAAACTGGAAGAAATAAATTTCCCAACAACTACACAGATGATATTGTTATTAAAACAACAAGTAGTTGGCTACGTCATTCCAAATAAAGACTAAAAAGGAAAGAAACTAATGCCTAAGAAGTTTTAGTTAATAATTAATATTTGTTTGTTATTCTTAAAGTACTTAAAAGTTTAAAGCATTTATTTTTTTTTTTTTTTAATTAAAGTGTTATAGTCATACAGGAACAGACTAATAATTTTATATTATGTACATTGTTACAAAATATGATAAAAAAAAAAATTATACATATGAAAATATTGTTAATTGTTTTATAAAATAAGGAAACTGGCTACAATTTATTAAATATTTTCTTATTTATTGACTTCTTTACTATTTATCTAAAGTTTAAAAAAAAAAAGAGTAAACGATTTCTATATGTTAAATACTATCTTTAACTATTTAAGACTGAATTTTAATAAAAACTATTGCTAATATATAAATTTAGGTATAATTATAGTTATAATATATTCATATATGATCTCTATATATATATATAAATATATATATACTATATATGTATATCATTTTGAGTTTAGCCTCCCAAAAATAAGACAACTTCTGATCTCTATCTTGTGAACAGCACCCAATTGTTGTGTTATTTATAATAACTTCAAGTAATCCACAGTTGTGGATTAATCGATGTTGGATAAAGCTAGTCCTGAAATTCAATCAAATTATGTCTAATTGGATAACCATGGGATAAAGCTAGTCCTGAAATTCAATCAAATTATGTCTAATTGGATAACCATGGGATTGATTTGGGATTGAAAATAGTATCCTAGGAATGCCTAAACATTATATGGGAAGGTAATCCGAAACAGGATTGCCGTAGGACAGGACATCAGGAATATAACTGGAGTAGTATTGGATTTCCCATTACTTACCCAATACTCCTGTTCCAGATTACTGGGGATCTCCTTGGGTAATTCTAGTGCCATGCGGGATAGTACAAGCTTCATTATAGAAAAAAAATGCGTAGCTAGAGATTAATTATATTAGTGTAAGAGTAAAAGTAGTTAACGCAATAGTAGTTTGGACTAACAAAATAACAAAACAAATTATTAAAATTAAAGAACTTGTAGGGAAGAGGAGATAACAGCACTGGTGGTCACTGATTCAGATGGGACCAGCCTACTAGTGCAAATCGGCGAAAATAAAAATGATGACCCGGAATTTGAAATAATTATGAGTGTGCAGGCGGGAGGTCGTCTGGTGGTAATGGTGTTGAAAAAAAATGATAATTACATATGCGAAGTACAAATATTTCGCTATACGGGGGAAGAACCTATGGGACAAGTTACACATAACCTTAGGACATTAATTGATGTTTAGTATGGAGATCGGGGTAACATCCTTCCTGGTAGGTTTCCACAACCGGAAATAGTAGAACTATGTCAAGGGTTATGGAGTTGGTTCTGAAACCCATACGCGTGCAATGTATCAACAATACCGTTTCGTTACCACCTGGACGTCAACCGAATACCAGGAATAGGCGGAGCTAAGCCCGTAGGCGTAGCAAGCATAATATACAACCGCACGGAACCACCTGCACTCACTGGAAACGAAAATGAAGAACTACTAAATACCAACATAACACTGGCAAATAGGGTTATTACTGAATTTTGGGAATTAAATAAACAAATAAATAAAGAAGCATGGAGAATTATATGAATATTAATAACTATAGGTTGAATAGGCTAGGGCATAATAGTAATATCGGAAGTAATGTTAGTGGTAATAATATTATTCGTAATAACAATAGTATTAGTAGGGAAATAATTAATAGTAGGACACAAGTACCTAGCAATATAAATATAAATACGTTACTTAGTAATAATAATAGTGTTAGCAATGTAGTAGCAACCACTATTAGTAGGAATATGACTGAAGCAGCTGGTCTGTGGTGGTCGGATAGTGATAGTGATAGTGATAATTTAAGGAACATAGCACCGAATAGTACAATTAGCAATATGGATGAAGTGGAAGAAATTAGTGATAGCGATAGTAATAATGACAATTATAGAAATATACATATTAACAATTATAGAGAAGGTGTTATGGGGTTACTTAGTGTTAGGGATCACTTAGATGTAATAGAAAGTATTTTTAATGAAGTAGAAGATAGGTACGTAGTTAGGGATAGTGATGAAGACTGGTAGTATAAAAAAAAAAAAAAAATAATAATAAATAGGATATAAGAAATATTTTGGATATGAAAAAAAATTATAATGTATGGAGATGGTACTAGTTAGTCTTGATAGTTGACAGTGCGGGAACGGTGGGAGTTGCCACCATATTCTGAACGAACAAGCAACCACCGGGACTCACTGACAATGGACTTATAGATTAATTTAACTTCTGAATAACTTCTACTTGCTTTTAGAAAAACTTAAGGGAAAGACAACTGAGAGAATTTTCGAATTTAACGTAGGTAGAATCCAGAAAAATGGTAGACTGTTGAATTTAACCGAAACGCACAACGGCATCTGTACAGAAAAACACAAGATAACGTACGCTCACGACCCAAAGGCGGATGTGAGATTTACCAAATGCATATTCAACAGAATGGTTAGGGAATATGGGTACCAGAACTTGGTAAAACAATTCCAACCAATATAAACAATACCACATACAGAACACCACGTTGTGAAGTATAATTTTTACGAATTTATAACTTTTATTATGGCAACTAACAAATAGCTTAATTAACACACTTATGTAAATAAAAGAGCAGGAAGTAACGATAGATACTAGTAATTAATTAAAATAGAACTAAAATAGTAATTTAAAATAAATTAATTTCAGAATAGAAACAGAAAAGAAATAAGATTAGAAATCGGGCGGTAGATAATAGGGGCATATTTGATCTATTATTATAGGAGATTGATAAATGGTGCACTATTATATACCGAACGGTGTGACAACTTAAGGAAAATGTTGGAATTTGATCGTTTGGTGGTTGGTTCGAAAATCGTGTGTATAACGGATTTTTTAACGGAAACACCAATAGATCGAATGGCCAAATAAATCTCAATAAGAAATTACAAGGACAAGGTCTTGTACATTTAGCCAGTGTCGTGGAATGATGCTTTGATTTGCAGCACACTCTAACGTCACGGGTTCGATTAGCAAGATAAAAACACACACGACAATATAATAGAATAAAATCGATTTAATGCTAGTCTTGATCATGTAATAGAACTTGAATACAATAGTTTATTGCTGGTCTGGACCTGTAGTAAAAAGATATAATCAGATCACAGTATAGAAATAGTAGTATTAACTAGATATAAAATATAATAATATAACGATAAATGGAAAATATATATATAGGAACAAACGTAAACGTAGAAAAAAAAAAAGGAAAATTTAGGATTAAATTTTTTATACAAATACATAAGGGAACATATTAGCATGTATTGGACATAATTAACATGGTGATGGGAAAAGAAATATATTAATCTAACTTATTTAAAATATAATTAACATGGTAATGGACAAAAAAAAAATATATAACAAACCACTATTTTATCATATATAAGTAGTATATATGTACCAGTCCTGGCGCACCTCATAATATATCAGTAAAAGATCACAAAGAAAACAATGTGCAAAAAGATCAGAAAATTGAAATGCAATAATAATTAAAAACATTTTTCGCAAAACTTATGAAAATGCAATAATAATAAAAAAAATTTTCTGCAAAACTTAATTATTAAAAATAAAAATCGAAATGCAATAATAATAAAAACATTTTTCGCAAAACTTATTAAACACAAAAAAATAATAAAAATATTTTTCATAATACTTATGATATTAATAATTAAAATCGAAATGCAATAGAATATTTGTAAGTTAGGCATATTAATTTAATTTTTAATAGAATTGTTCTATTAAAAAAAAAGTCTAACAACAAACTAGTGAACATTAAATATAGTTATCAAACCAATTATTCATTATATGATTCGCTAATTCATTATGAATTTCCTTAAAATAACCAAATAATTTCTTAAAATTTTTTTGGTAACGATTGTAACTATACTTATCATCATAAGATTGATATAAAGATGATACATGAGTTTCTAAACTATACATAGATGATTCAATTTCTGATAACTCTTTTAGTATATTTTTATACCTTTGGATCATATCTAAAAGATTTTTACAATTTTCCATTTCTATTATTTATATTAGTAAATATATTTTTTAACATTGTTCTATTGAAAATATTTTTTAATTTTTTTGATTTTGATTTCTAATCTTTTTGATTTTGATTTATAATCAGTGTATTGAGATGGTTTACAAAATCGTTTCTATCTATGTTTGTTTTATAATATCCCCAAGCTAATGTATCAATACCATTTTCCAAAATAAATCTTTTATCATCATAAACACTTAAAGCTTTTTTGTTTTGTTCTACAGTAAAAATATCATGTTTCTTAGTTCTAAATAAATTTTGTTTAACATATTTTGATTCTTTTGTTAGTAAACATTTTTCAAAATCATTAAAACATATTTTATTTTCTACAACATTTTTTTTAACACTTTTAGCTATTTTAATTTCTTTTTCAGTATCTAAGATTCGATGAGAATATAATTTAGATCTTAAACCTATAAATTCTGTCATAATTTTTCCATTTAACTCATCTTTAAACTTGCCTAAAACTTTTTTTTAACTAAAGGTAAACCATAAATATTATCTTTTGGATAATCTGAAGTGTCAAAATGATCTAACATAATATTCATATCTTGATAAAAATCATTAGTTTTTATTTCTAATATTAGTGAATCAGTATCTGTATATAACAATCTAACTCTATTTCCATATTTTTTCTTTATAATATTATAATAAAAATTATACATTAACATTTTAGATAAATCTAAAACACACATTCCAATATAAAGTATGTCCCAAAAGTCCCGTATCACCCTTAATATCTCCATGTAAAATCACTATATTTAAACGCGTTTTTTTTACAGTACTAAGTATGAAAATTCTGATTGAATGGCATAAAATTCATTTATTTTTTTCTTTAAATTCAAAAATTTTCAAAAAAATTTTTTACGTATTTAAGAATTTAAAATTTTTAAGATAGCCATTTTGTTGAGCATATTTTTTAAAACAGTTCAAAAAAAAAAATACTAAAATTAAATAAAAATTGACCAAGTTAGAGCAAGTTATGTTTTTGAATAATTGTAGTAAAAAAATAAATTAGGAATGCAAAAGTATTTTCGTGTGCTGAAATTAGATATTTCATTATTGAAATGTGAAACAATAATTTATTTTTTTACTACAATTATTCAAAAACATAACTTGCTCTAACTTGGTCAATTTTTATTTAATTTTAGTATTTTTTTTTTTTTTGAACTGTTTTAAAAAATATGCTCAACAAAATGGCTATCTTAAAAATTTTAAATTCTTAAATGCGTAAAAAATTTTTTTGAAAATGTTTGAATAAGAAAAAAATAAATTAATTTTATGCCATTCAATCAGAATTTTCATACTTAGTACTATAAAAAAAACCGCGTTTAAATATAGTGATTTTACATGGACATATTAAGGGTGATACTGGACTTTTGGGACACACTGTATATATATTGGTTGTTTGAAAGATATTTGACATCTTTTCATATGGATTGCAGCTAAATTTTCTGTAAAAATTGTCCTATATATATATATTGGTTGTTTGAAAGATATTTGACATCTTTTCATATGGATTGCAGCTAAATTTTCTGTAAAAATTGTCCTTCGATCAAAATTTGGTATTGTAATTAATTTCTCTACTTTTCATGCGTTAGAACATAATTTTATATCAACATGATTTCGAACATTCATCATAGTACGTCCATAAACACTATTATTCATTAATTTGAAAAATTCTTTTTCAAACTCATTCTTAGCTTCTGATCTAAGATTAGTATTAAAATCAATATAAACTTTTAACCAAGGAGATTGACTAAATTCTAACACTCTATGAATTTTATCTATCTTTAAACCTAAATTAATATATAATTTTAGTGTTTCATAATGTATTATATATTTTTTCTTATCATACAAAGTTGTTAATCATTTTGGGAGTTGTTTGTTATCAAAATGTCTTTCTGGTGCTAAAGGGAAATCTGAATGTAGATCATGAAGTTCTTTAGAGTAAGATAAATCAACTTCTAAAATATAACCTTTACATGATTTATCAGAAATATTCATTACATCAAAATCATTCAGATTATCAATCCATTTGAAATTTTCAGTAGGTAAATATTTACTCATTGCCCACCCATAAAGATTCCTTGCATCCAAGTATTCTAAAAATATTGATTCCTCCTTTTTTTTAAATTTATCTCCCATGTATTTATTATTTGCTTTTGAATATCTTTGACTACATTGAGATAAGCCACCTCTGATTCCAGATTCAAACATCAATATTTGATCGACATCTGTTAATAAACTAATTTTACTTTTGTCATCTTAACATACAATGTAACGTACGGGAAATACGTTTTCCAAAGGAAAAATATGTACAGTATATATAAGTAGTATATAAATACCAATCCTGGCACAACACCTTTATGGTGCAGCTCATAATATTATATCAATAAAAGATCACAAAGAACACAATGTCCAAAAAGATCAGGAAATTGAAATGCAATAATAATAAAAATATTTTTCGCAAAACTTATGAAATGCAAAAATAATAAAAATATTTTCCGCAAAATTTAATTATTAATAATTAAAATCGAAATGCAATAATAATTAAAATATTTTTAAGAGAATTGTTCTATTAAAAATAAAAATCGAAATGCAATATTTCCTAAAAATATTTTTCTAATCTTTTTGATTTTGATTTCTAATTAGTGTATTGAGATGATTTACAAAATCATTTCTATCAATATTTGTTTTATAATGTCCCCTATAAATCTAATTTTACTTTTGTCATTCTTAACATGCAATCCCACGCAAATCCTGGTGTTGTGTAATACCACATAGGATCTAATTTATAATTTTTTAAAGAAATGTCTCTAAAATTTTCTATTATATCTGCTAACAATAAAACATCAATCTTATTATATAAACTAGTGAATTCACGCATATTTTGTATATTAAACACTTGCCAAATTTTTAGTGAGTTTTTATATTCCTCTATAGTTATATTTTATCAGTGAGAGAATTATAAAATTTTTCAATAGGAGGTAAACATGTTTCATTAAATTTTTCTTGACAATCCATATACCTATTCATATGGATAAGCTAACTTTCTAGTAACTAAATCTAAATTTTCTTCTGGAAAATATTTACTAAGTTCTTTAAATTTATTTTTTAAATTTAATTTTGAATCATTTCTCAAATTATTTGTTAACTTTTCTAAAGAACTAGGTAAAAATTTGAATGAATCAATAAATCATAATTCTGTATATATTACTATGTATTCACCTTTCCTAGTTACTTTACGTGGCATAATTTTTGAAAAAGAAATATATTTTTCCTCATTATTTGGGATTAATTTATTTTTTCATTATTATTCCCAAATTCTTTTATAAATAGATGGTCATCATAACCTGAAAGATTATGAAAAACAATTGGAATAAAACGTGGATTTTGGTAATTAAGATTACAGATAGAATGTGCTGCTCCTCTATATTCTCCAGTTAAGTGGTCATGATCCCGAACTTTTCGCATATTTTTTTTTTATTTTCTATTTCGTTTTTAAGTTTCTCTTCATACAATTTTAATTTTTTAACATCATCAGTAGTATATATTTGTATGTTCACAGCCAGCTTTTCCAGGGAAAAAAAATGTTCAAGGTTTGAATGTCAGCTTGGAGCACTCAAATTTACCGTGTAACACAATTTCACACTGATTGTCTACAAAATTCTACCTCGTAAAAATATTTACAGTATTTCATTTCTACTCATGTTGGTTACACTGTTTTTTTTATCTAAAATTTGATAAACAAATTTACAATAATTTTTAAAGTTGATTATTTTTTTATTATATTCCGTCATGACAAAATTTATTTTGCCATGTATTCAGTTACTAACGATTAAGTGCTTGAGCAAGTTGTGTCTCGTTCACTAATTTTCTCACCATCTCATCAAATTGTTTTTTTCTAAGTTATTCTTTATTTTTTTTTAAAAATGAATTTCCAAAGATGTTCAAACGATGTCCAGTCATTGGTCGACCAAATCGATTCAATTCAACACCAGCGTATCCAGAATTCTCTACATTTGTATCTAGGTTACGAACTTTTAAGTCGTTTCCATTGAACACCGGTCAAAATAAGTACAAATTAGCCGGATGCGGATTTTACTATATCAATCTCGATGATGCAGTTCAATGCCATTGGTGTGGAATAATTCTGCATAGTTTTGAAATCGATGATAATTGTTTCATAGAGCATACTCGCTTCTCACCAAAATGTTTATATGTATTATTAATGAAAGGAAATCAGTTTGTTCAAAAAGTCTTAAGTAAATATTGTAAAACCAAAGTTATTTGTAATTGTGAAACTGGTTACGACACCATTTGTTAAATCATGTTTTATATATATATACCTAACCTAACCTTTGCTGTATTGGTTAAAAAAAAAATAAAAAAAAATGTAATGTTTTATCTTAAATGTGTTGTTATTCGATTTAATATCTCGTGGTCGTATGGCGTGATTGGTTAGTACGTATAAAATAATTTAAAATGTTTTTCAGGTAACAGGTTAGTAAGTATGTATAATTTCCCTTCTAGTATGTACTAATCGAACATCTATACGATCACAATTTTTTTGCATTTTTTCTATCAGAGTTTTTAGTATATAATAGGACTGCAAATGAAAAAACTAGCAGTTCAATGTATAACTCCTAACAGTTATATCCTACTTTTTATTTATACAAAAGATTTTTTTTAAATAAATTTAACAAAAATAACTTCACTATGAGTCCACCAATAATTGTCAGTAAGTCTACATTCGACATCCGGGCTTTTAACAAGAAAAGTATTACAGTTGGATTACTAATTAACAAGCAGATTTCAATTATTTTATTATTAGAATGTAAACTTTCAAAGAAAATTATTACATTAAGTTTAGAAGAATGGTTTACACTGATGTCTGAATCTAATTTCAATTCAATTATTAATAATTTAAATACCAGGGTGAGACGTGTTAAGATTACCGATTCCTTTTCATATTCAATCAATGTTAAACAGAGTTCAATTACCCTACATCTAAACGAGGAATACATTACCTTGTAGCATGTAGATTTGTACCGGCTTCGTCAATTACAGAATTTGATAGATTTGTATGTGGTAGACAAGCAAAAACGTTTAGCAAATTATCAAAATACTTTCAACACTGCATATGACCTAATTAAAACTTGTCAAAGGAACGAATTTACTAACCAATATATTCAAAACTATGATTTTAATTATTATAATCACCTACAGAACGATGACACATCATTTTTATATGAAATATTACAATTCCATTTTAACACATTGTCTGATATGATTTTACAAGATCTAATATTATAAAAAATATTTAAATATGTATAATAGGCTATTAACTCAATAAGAGATAGACAAAATTTTGTTGATCTGTAAACAAATTTATTTTATTAACATGCATGAATATTATATTATGATTATTTTTATTATATACAAAATACCTGTAAACAAATAAACGACAATTTAAAGTCTTTAGCCTATTCTTACAATTGACTTTAAATATAATTATAATAATATATAATAGTACTATACATAATAACTTATATCATATTATAACATATTCAACAAGTGCATAATAATAATAATATTAACAAATACGTTAACAACATATTCTTGATAACAGAAATACAGATAATCTCGGTTGTAGATATCGACCGTGATGATAATAAGAAAATTAATAATAATGATAACAATGATAATAATGATAATAAAGAAGTATATTTCTTTACATATGTATAATTATTGTTTTTTTTTTAATAAACTTTTTTATTCAATAATAAACTTGCTTTTTATTTTAATTACATCTCACCTTAAATCATAAAGAATAGTTTTAATAAGTTTTAGTTTTAATTTGTTAATATTTTAAATTACTATAATTTTTAAATTTTTTTTCCAACCAACCATAGTTTATAGGTTTATGTTTTCCAAGACCTTTAAGTTTTGAATAAATAAAAACATACATGTATAATAATATTTTGTTTATTAAATGAAATTCATTTTTTCATATAATAATCAAACGGTCGTCTTGCTTTTAATAGTCTGATCGGTTAGTAATTTGTCAAATATGGTTTGCATTGTCTCATTAAGACCAGTATGAAGCGTTTGATCTTTCGATTCATCGCTTGTATACAATCTGACAGTAGCTTCACTGAACTTCCATCTATAACAGCAAATTATTTTATTTTAAAAACAAAAGAAGTAAATAAAATCAGTGAAAAAAACAGATTCATTAATAGGTTTTTTAAATTTAAACCAATGTATTTACCTGTCTTTTACTGGTACATTCTCAATGTTAGCAACTTTATAGTGGCTAATTACCCAAAGATCTTTTCCTTTTTCTTCAAAAGGTGTCTTTATTGTTACAACACCATCCCTTTGTCTAAATGTCAGCGAATTAATTAACTCGACATCAAATTCTTCTGATATCAAACGTTCGGTAACATTATCTCTGTATGATGCATTCTATAAAAAAAATTTAATTATTTATGCTATCATTATAAAAAATATTATTATATTACCATTTTATTCTGCTTTTTTTCATAGGTTTTTTCACACTTGTTTTTTCTGCAGCACGTTTTAGACCAGGTTTTGTTTTTGAAAAAGACGGTCTCATATCACTTGATTCGTTGAAATGTTCTTTCTATGAAACATAAAACATAGTATATTATTTTTTACTGTTTTTTCATTTTATATTTTCTATGTTCCAAGAATTATAACCAAAGCGTTGAGTAATGTCACGACTGACCTCCAATATGCTTTAGTTACTATATAGTTTTTTAAACTATGCTATAATCAGGCATTTAATATTATTTTAAGAATTATAACCATAGCGTTGAGTAGTGTTACGACTGGCCTCCAATTAGCTTTGGTTATAAGATATTTACTAAGTAGTTACTAACCTCTGAATCAGTTGAAGCAATTGTACGGTACGACATCTTTTTTGGTAGTATCTCTGTTGAACTGAGCTGCTTGTCCTGGAATGAAATCTTGAAGACTGGTGAATATTAGTGAATTCCCTCTGTATTTTATACACAGATTTTGCCACTACTTCAATAATTTAAAATGCAAATTTCCACAGCAATAACCTTACCTTACAGAAACCGGTCGAAACATGTACATAGAGGTACAACAGGAAATTACATTATATGAATTTAAATTGTTGCTATCATAAATTGCTTTCATATTATAATTACACTACCTATATGAATATAAATTATTACAAACAGGATTTAAAATAATTTATATACATACCAATGCCATTCTAATATGAAAACAGGATATTATGTAATATATTAAAATGTTTAAATCCATTCTAAAAAAGTTTCTGATGTGAACAGAGAGGGGCTATTTTCGGGTATAAAACACAGAATTTCTTAGCTTATCGTCATCAGTTCAAGCAACAGCAGTCCACAGCAATTCCAAGAGCAGTCAGCAGCAGAACAGCCTTCTTCGCCAACCAACAGTCAGCCAGCAGATTACCAGACCTCTTCAACAAGCCATCATACTTAGAAAAATACTTAAATTTCTACAAGCTATGTAAGTACTATTTTTATATTGTTATTTATTAAATTTAACATCTAAACTTCTTTTTTAAAATAAAATAGAATAATAAAAATGTATCGTTGTAATATAGCTTTATAATGTAATGGGATTACGTAATATCATGTATTTGCTCATAAAAACAACCAGGAATGCGACCACACCCAAAAGTGTTTACGACTAGAATACCACTTTTAGTCGTGAGGTCCATATCAAGGACGACTGTGCACGCGCCGCTCACTTCAAAGGACGCCGCCACCATATATATAGGGGACAGCGAGACAGCCTGAGTAGATGTATCCAGAGATGAGAACAACACACGACTCGCTTAGCCGCCAAGCCATCACACATAATTACACGGAGATTATCAATTCTGGAACGAGCTACAATTCACTACAATCAACACGACTGTTCTGCTTATTTTGTCTGGTTTAATAAAATACATTTGATTACTATACTAATTTGACTATTATTGTTTATCAAAGTACATCAGCTTTTGGATCCCTGAAGGGCTGGATGTAACACTGGCGCAGTCGAAGTAGGATTATACAAAGGAGGCAACCGTCAAAGGCTACTGTCAACAACGAAGAATTTATCACTCTTCTGCGAAGACAACTCCAGGAGGAACCAACAAAAACAAATAAGTCACGTCGCAGTACCAACAAATCCATCAGCAGCATCATCAACATCGTACAGATCGGTAAATATTTATTATGATTTTAATAGAAAAAATTGTTGACCTTATTACTTCAACTGATAGTTCTGACAATGAGTTTGAACCCCAAGTTAGACGCCCACGTGTATTTAAAGAAAGACGAAATTATTTACTTACTATGAACAACGAGGAGTTTAAAAAACGATTTCGATTATCCAAAAATGCAGTGGTTCACATTATAGACCAAATCCGAGACAAAATTGCACATCGAACAGATCGGTAAATATTCATTATGATTTTAATAGAAAAAATTGTGGTGATGCTTTCAACTTGTACATTGCAATTGGTATTTCAGGAATAATGCGGTATCACCTGAAAATCAAGTACTCTTGACACTAAGATTTTATGCATTGGGGACAATTTATCAAGCAGTAGGAGATTTTGTGGGTGTTAGCACGGCAACTGCTGGAAGAATTATACCCAGAGTTACTCATGAGATAGCTAAGATGAGGAAAGATATTATACGCATGCCTTCTACCCAAGAAGAAATTAATCAAGCTAAACTTAATTTTTTTTCAATCGCTAAATTTCCCAGAGTTATTGGTGTAATTGACTGCACACATGTAAAAATTTTATCTCCAGGGGGAGATAATGCAGAAATTTTTCGAAACCGAAAAGGATACTTTTCTATCAACGTACAAATTGTAGCTGGAGCTGATCTAAAAATTAAAAATATAGTTGCTCGATGGCCGGGCTCAGCACACGACAGTAACATATTTTCGAACTCCCGAATCAGAGCCCAATTTGAAGACAATATGTTTGGAGACGCATTATTGCTTGGAGATAGTGGGTATGGAGTAAGCAATTATATGATGACAATTTTAAATGAACCTAGAACTGAAGGAGAACAATTGTACAATGAATCACTGATTAGGACAAGAAATACAGTTGAAAGACTTTTTGGTGTGTTAAAAAGACGATTTCCTATTATTTCACTTGGGATAAAATCATCTCTAGAATTAACACAAGGAATTATTGTGGCTTGTGCTGTATTACATAATATAGCACGTGATTTCAATGAAGAAGAATTAGAATTTGAAGAAGGTATTCAGCAATTAATCAAGCTTTAGAAGAAGTAAATGATAATTTTAATCTAGAAAACCAAAATAATAATTTTAATCAAAATAACAATCCAGTAAGAATTGCAATCATTGATTATTTTGAAAGGTAAGTACTGAGGAAATGCTTTTAAGTTACACCCGTTTTCATTTTACAGTAAATTGATTTATTATCCAATTTAAAGTTAAAGATGCTCATAAACTATCAAAAAAACTGACATGAAAAGACAGATAATATTCTTAACTTTAAATTTGATAGTTGGTCAAGGTCAATTTTTGAATTTACTGTAAAATGAAAACTAATGGCACAATACTGAACGCAAATTTGCCATATTATACGTTTGTAAGACGGAGACAACACATGCGGATGTGGCGTCCTCAATACCAATTTAGATATTAATTTTGTTATGTGTTTGGTGTTTCAGATTGTGAAGTACAACGTTTTCAACATTTTATTGTTAAAGATAAGAAAAATGGCCTTAAATAAATATAAATATACATTTATTTATATCACAAAAGTTATTTTTATAATTATACATAACATTTTTCATTATTTTATTTTAATATTAATAATAATAGTGAATGTTTCATAACGTAAATTAATAATAAGCAATTAAAACAAAAATAAATAAATATAGCTACATAAATTTGTACTTAATGTTGTATCACATTACGAATTTAATGAATTAAAAACTAGTAATTGTCATTAGAAATTATGGTTTAGTTATTGTTATCATATATTTTTTTAGAAACTAAATAATAAAATTTATTTAATATTAATAATGAATTTATGAAGTAAATTAATTTTATCATAGGATTATAATGCAAAATAGTATTTAAAACAAGGTTTAAACAATAACATATAAGTATACATAACTATTTAAAATTAAAAACGAATTAATTAAATTATTAGAAATTAATAGATTTTTAGAAAATACATAACATAATTAATATTAATAGTGAAATAAGTAAATTAATCAAGAACACGAAGACTCCCGGTTTTGACGCCTTGCGGCTACAACCGCGGACCTCATATTAGCGCTGTGCGCTAGTCGAGAGCCGCGGAGGTTCACAGTCGACGTACGGTGGCCCAGTCCGCCGACCGCGCGTCGTCTACGGACCACGAGCACCGGAACCGAGGTCCCGTACCAAGAAGACTGGCCAAGTGCCGCCTGAATTCGCCTGGTCTGGCTGTGTGCTATCCCCACACCGAGTGTTTCTGGTTACACTCAACCTCCGATGATACTACACCGGTATAGCGGCTAGACGCCCGAGAGGAACCGACAGCGAACCGGTGACTCGCGCCCCCGGGTCGTGACGGCCGTTCATCAGAGGTTTTCGCCTGTCAGCGAGAACTTAGAATAAGCATCCCGACCCGGATGCCTGCCGAGCCGAGGCGCGCAGCCCAAGCTGACGACAGCCCTACCTTTCAGTCTAAGGTGGGACTATTTGCGACGACCACCCTCGCCTACCGAATTAGGGACTCTAAGCAGACGAGCCATCAGCCGCGAGCCCGTAACACTCACCGCAGTGTCCCGGAGACATGCCCGAACCCGGCTTACGCTGAGACGCCCGACTGTTGGACGGAGCGAACTCCGGCGCCCGTGCTCTCAACTCATATTAAGAGCACCACCGGCTGGGTCGGTGGCCCAGCCGGCGACCGTGAACCGGCCCAGAGGACATACTGTCCGGAACTACGGGTCATTTAATCGAAGCTGTCCGCGGCCGGTTATTAGTTATTCGCCGGCTACCCGACTCGGAAGCTACCGAGGGAACCGGGCTTCCCTCTATCCGCAACCCGAGGACGCGATCTATACCGTGCGTCCACGGTCGCGAAACTCACAGTAGGCGGCTGTGGTTTCGCTAGATAATTAATCAAGAACAATAATAACAATATACTATCATTATACTATACTATATCATCAGACTTGATTTCAGATTTTAACTTGAGTATTTCTAATTTCTTTTTTTCTATTGCTAGCTCAAACAAATTTTCATCATTTTCCTTTTTTTAAAAAAATATGCAAGCTCTTCTTTAGCTAGTTGAGTTTTAATCTTGATCAAATCAATTGTATTCTGTCTTACTTCATCTTTTAAATGTTCATACTTTTTTTTTTTTTTGAGGTTGAGAACTATCATCGACACATCTTACCTGTTTTAATTTTGAACTAACTGGTGTTTTTAGTTGAGCTGGAGACCAAGATTTCCAATCTTCAGTGGAAATAATATTGGAAGAAAATTCATTTTGAGCCACATCAGTTTGGTTTTTTGTTTCAATGACAGAGGAATTTAATATGATTATATTTTCATTTACCACATTGCTAGGATTAATATTCTCGTTTACAATAATTGTCTCCTAATAAAAACAAAAACATAATAGGAATTTGGAATATTAGGAATTTAGTCCCTCTCCAGAGATACCAAGAAGAGAAATAATCTTGTCTATTGCCTCAGAACGGGGAATTTTTTTACATATACCACCACCAGTACTAAAAATTTCCCTCTTTTCTGAGGCCAATACTTTTTTAGAATCCTTTTTTAACTTTTCGTACCTCTCTTTTAATGATCTGATAATTTAAAACTGTATTAAAAAAATTAATTATGATTGGTTAAGTATAACCAATAAACACACAACTAAGATTTTGTACATTTTAGGTAAGTATTTTAAATTAGAACTTACTTAGCAGGACGTACAATTCCAGTTAGAGCATTAAACTCGCTTTGGATTTTGTTCCATGTGACATCTTTAGTTTTCCATATGCTTTGGTCACTTTTTTTATTTTCAATGATGTCTTTATATTTGATGACTAAGTTAGAGAGAACAACAAGATGACTTTCGCCATACTTGGGTCCTCTTGTTCTTTTATCCATAATGTTAATTTAACTAATATATATTTATATAATTTCAATAAAAATCAATATAATATTCTATTTTTATTTAATTAAATTACAATAAATTTGAAGAATATTGTCAAAATTAAAGTTAAAAAAATATTTTACAGTTTTTAAACCTCGGTTATCAAAGAAAAACACGAAATGAATAAATAAATAAATGATAACAACGAAAAAAAGTGATAACAAACATAGTTACTAACATCAATACTATAATTTCGGTGTTATCCTAGAGGTTGCCCAAACCTGAAGGTTTAAAAAGTTTGTGAGAAAGATATTAGTTTAAGTTATAGGTTTATACTCCAGTTGACCCAACCTATAGGTTAGGGTAACCGTTCAGTTAAAAAAATTAACCCTCACTTGGTAAGAACGGCCCTAAACGTATCAGACAACAATTTATGTGGAAGGGTATGAAAGAAGATGTTGAAAAATATATAAGGAATTGTAAGTCATGTCAGGTTAATAAGGTATCAAATCGGAACATAAAACAACCAATGGCTATTACATCCACTTCGTCTAAACCATTCGAAAAAATATTTATGGATATAGTAGGGCCCTTGCCGATTACACTGTCCAATAATGTATACATTTTAACGATGGAGGACGATTTGACACGTTACACTTTAGGAATTCCACTTTCTGACCAGAAGGCAAATACTGTTGCGGAAGCCTTTGTTACACACTTCGTTTGTGTACACGGCATACCAGAAACAATACTCACGGATCAAGGAACTAATTTCCTCTCGAAAACGTTTGCAAATGTTTGTAAAATATTAAAGATAGAAAAGGTTAACACAAGTCCATTCAGACCGCAGGGTAACCCCGTAGAACGAGCTCATAGGACTCTAGCCGAGTACTTACGGCATTATGTAGATAAGAATTTAAATAATTGGGATCATTTACTACCCTTTGCATTCTTTGTATATAATTCAACGGTACATACTTCTACTAATTTTCAACCATACGCATTAGTTTATGGACGTACATTGGAGGTGCCGATTAGATTAAAAGCCGAACCTGAACCACGTTACAATTATGACGATTATACAGGGTGATCCATTTAAGTGGGACACTAATTATCTTGAAAAGTATTAACTTTTTTTTTTTATTTTTTTAAACTGTTAGATTTATGCTTTTCTAAAACTCTATACTATTTTAATTTTTTTTACCCTTATATTTATTGGTGAAACCACTATCAACTTTTGATTTTCAAATGGTAACATATAATAAAAAGATCATGAATTAATAAAACCATTTTTTTTATGAATTTACGCGTTAACATTTTTATTATTTGTTAATTGGTTTGGGAGATACAGCTCCTCAAAGTATTGGTGTTTGAAAGTCGGTAGGTACCGCTGGAAAATTTTCATTTGTAAAGCCCAGAAGCTATAACTTATAAATTCGATACCGTTCGACCTAACTACCTACGGTACCTAACATTAACCATATTGATAATTGTTGTACTTTGAACCTGATTAATTGAATGTACATTACCCCTATATGCTAATTTGACCAATGCTACGTTTTGTTGACATTGGCTGTCGCACCAGATCCCCTCCATATTACCATAGAACAATAATAATCTTATTAGGTATTACTATTGTCTATTACCGATATTTGGCGATACCTTTATCATTATCTATGACCACGGTCTTATAAGATAATAGAATTGATTAAAATATTATATCATATTAATTAATTAATGATAATGGTACAGAAAAATCAATCGGTTGTAATCACGGACTAAGATAAACAGGACTGGAAACGAGATAGTCATCTATGGAACTACAGTGTAACGCTTCTGGTACAAGTGCGATTTTAACGCCATCTATGATCCGTTCTACGAAATATTAATACATCAGTGTCCAGCACGAATTAAGATATTGGCATTTGAAATTGCTTCATTCCAAGCAGTTAAATTAACCACATCTTTTGAACTTTTAAATAAAGTGTATTTTTTTCTCTCTGAACATCCCGTACAGCCATCCACAGAGCATTTTCTCGGCATTTTAGCGAATAATAAATGGATAATATAGTTGGTAAAATGTAATGTACATTAAATACTAAATGCTAATACCTAAGAGCCAGTGGCGTATTTACGGGGGGTCCCCGGGTCTCGACCCCCCAGAAAAAAATATAATATAATATAATTATTACATCATAACTCGTATGTGTTTTTTTTATATTATAAACTTGTAGGTACCTAATATTTAGACCCCCCCCCCCCACCACAAACAATTTGAAAATACGCCACTGCTAAGAGCTAATAGGTGCGTATAAATCACGGAATAAGATAGAGTCACAATAGAGTTATCTTAGTTTATCTTAGTCCGTGGTATAAATGTATTAAACTATTGTACCTAATTTTATTATAAACAGAAATAATATACAAATAAATATTTATGTAACAAATGCTAAATATTATCAATAGATAGAGCCACATTTGTCCATGTACTACAAGCGTTACACTATGGTTCCGGCTACCCGCACTCCTCCCGTCTATCGTTTCCAGTCCTGTTTATCTTAGTCCGTGGTTGTAATAAACTGAATACTGATAAGTTATAATGAACTTTAAAACTTGTAAAGTAAAATACTAAACCATGTGGTCATGCAGCATAGCACTATTACTTAAATAGTTAAATATTAAATGTATAATGTAATTAATTATTGAACTATACATATGTATAGTTAGTTTATGTTGTAAACCGTTATAAGTAGACAGACAGTTTAAATTTCTTTAATAGCATAATAGGTATACCTAACAAAATAGGTAGTTGTTGTATCATTAAGTTTGTCAAAAATATTCCATTGAACTTAAAATTACATTATACCTAAGTCGTAATTTGGGATATATTTATGTATTTTATTTGATATTTCAATCAAAAATATATGTATTTAAGTTTATATTATGAAGTGTGATGTAAACTTGATAATACATGAATACCAACAACTTGGAAATCACAACATTTGTACCTACATTAAGTTTATTGGTAAGTTTTCTTAAAATGTATACGTAGAAAAATTGTTATGATTAATACATTAATTTGTACATACAACATACATTATTATACATTATTATGACGTCTTAACAGTTTTTATTTACATTTTATTTTCAGTTAAATCAGTTTTGTTCATTCAGTTACACCACCAATAAATGTTATTCAAAGTTTGATAACACAAAATTTGTTATACTCTTAAAATTATTGGCCGACACCAATACACCATAGCACAAACCTAATATAACTTCATATATTATTCATTTACTTATTACCATCTACTTGGACACAACAAGATGGTTGCCTATCTACATCATATACATACTTAAAAATATAATGTTCTCTGTTCAGAAGTACTTATAAGTTGCATATATTCAAATTTTACATTCTGCCATAGTAATTATTGTTAAGAACTAAGTTGATCTGTATTTACTACAAATATACTTGGCCAAATGATTTGGAGATAGATATTGAAATCACATAATTTTCTATCTTCCATTACATTTTCCAAACGAGAACAATGACAAATGAAAATTTTGTTTCCCATTTACTATTTTAATAGTTGGGAGAGACTACAAAATGAATTAAGTATGTAAACATATTATTTTACCGTTAAATAAATTGGTTATATTTATCCTTTTTTAATTTATTAGATAGTAAATACTCAACTACTCAAGTTAATTTCAAAGAAGATTAAAAATCAAGTCTGACAATCTGCATTCCAGAAAAAACTTAATCCCAATAATATAGTATACTAAAAATATGTTAAATGAAAATAGTACATGCTAATGTTTTTTTTTTTTTTTTTTTTTTTTTTTTTTTTTTTAATTTTAACAAATATTATACAATTAAGTTAATTTAGCTAACAACATCAATCAATCATTGATACTTAAATGGGTGGTAAAATGTATGTTTCTAAAAAATTAAAAAAAGAATTATAAATTACTCACCTTCATTATTATACATGGTATTATTAAATATTTTATTTAAATAACTACTTTGTTATAATATTAGGTAGGTATGTCCTGATATTTATGTATCATAAAAATATTTTTATTTAAAAGTATATTGTTTTAGTGTTTTGCAACTGAATAGTTCTTCTGTTTGATTGGTGTTGTTAGCTATTTATTACCACCACGTTAAAATATTATTAGTCCCACTTTTAAATTTTACTGTATTTTTTTAAGTTAGGGGTTAAGTTGAGTTTGTTTCAATTTGTTTGAATACATGTTATGATCTTAACTCATATTTTGCATTACTGCATAACGAATATTTTGATCTAACTGTATCATTTAATTTGGAATAGATTTATCATAGTCCTGGGCTTTTAAATATTATGGTAACATTTTTGAAGGGTGTTTATCTAGCAGGTGCTCTATAAAATTTTATAAATGTGCATTTCTTTCATAGTAGTAATTGTAAAGTCGATCAAGTGCGCTTCTACTTCTTTATTATTTACCTATTAATTATTATAGTTATTACTTATTACATACTTCTCAATTTAAGCCAAAAACTATAATGTATTACTATTATGATAATGTAGGTACGCCTGATTTTGATAATAATAGAAATATAATTTTCATATAGTAGCACTAACCAGTAACCAATGGCGGTAAACTGTGTATTTTTGAATGAATTCTTATTTGATTTGATAATCCTAAATAAAAAAATAACTTAATAATTAATGGTGAAATATATTTTAAACCTAATAGCCAATAGGTATGTACGATGTACATATTATTATAGGTACCTAAATCTTGTAGTAGATCACTTCTAGTAAATTGGTAGATCACTTGCTATACAAATGCCTTTTATAGTGGTTCATAATAATAGAAATATAAAATGGGGTGATTTCAGTCACGGCATATTGAAATAGCTAAGTTGTTTTTTACATATTACCTTATTGTTTGTAACAATATTCATAATTATTGTATTGTTAAAAAGCATAATATTATATAAATTTAAATTTGAAATATTTAACTATTCATAGTCTTTCACTATTAAATTATTTTAAATTATTTAAGTAGTTCACAATATTATAAATATAAAATGGGGTAATATGTGGAATTTCCAATTTTGAATTAAGTTGTTTTTAATTAAAGAATATAGGTAATTGAAAAAAAGTTGTACAATAAGTATGTATTTAAAATTACAATATGCTAGATGTGTACTTATAGGTTAGGCACCATATATTATGAATATTTAAAATTATGATTATTAACTTGCTACAATTAATTCAAAACTAACGTGAAATAGTTTTGAATGGTAATTGAAAAAAAAAAAATCACCTATTAGAAGGTAAATCATAAAAACAAGACCTACAAGTTAAAGTAAAATTTTAAATTAATATTGTATTAAAAAATATATTCAATAAAAAATTGTTAAATTGTGAAAATAACATTTTAAATATGGCTCTAATCAACCCATTTTATATAGAATTAGTTACATTTTTAAACTTTTGTCAGTTGTATCATAGGGGTGTGCTGAATATACTTTAATTTAAATAAATAATAAGGTATATAAAACAGTTTCTTAGGTAGCTAATTGTATGCGCCTCTGAAGAGATTTTACAAATGGGTAATGAGCCTAGTCAATTTATCATAAACCATCTGAAATTAATGTCAGCATATACCTGTATTATATTGTGTGATTAAAAAAAATTGTATCATTTACTATGTAATTTTTTATTAGTCGCTTACTATGTTCTAAAGCTATTAAGTATATTTGTACATATTGAAATATCGTTTAAACCACAAAATCAATTTAAAAACTATTGTCTTCAAATTTTGTACTGGACAGTATTATAAGACATCAAACTCAATAATTTATTTTTATAAGATATTGGTGTTTATTTGTTTAGTATTTATATGTGTGTATACTGTATTGTAAACTTTAAAACTGTACCATACCTATTGATTTTTATTATACTATATTTTTTTGTAATTGATTTTTATTTGACAATTTAAAAAATAGGTATACATTTTCAAATACAACCAATATTTTGGTTATTATAACCAATTTAACTGAAAAAATAGGTAACAGTAAGTTAATTAAGGATCAAGGTATACCTTCAGTGAGAAAAAAAAAATTTTGGTTTTCAAACGAATGAAACCTGCCGGCAGGTTCAGGACTATTTAAACAACATTTACGGAGGTAATTATCATTATCACCATATTTTGTTTGATTGCTACTTATAAAAATTTTAATATTATACATATAATATTTAAAGTTACACAATTTTCTTCTCATTTATATTCATATAGGTATTTATTTACATTAACCCAATATGTTATGGATACAATTTATACAAATAAGTATTACATTTAATTTAAATTGTATTTTTAAGATAACTGTATGGGTACCCGAAGTCCAGAAAATTCAATGGCCAGCACGTAGTCCAGACGTGACACCTTTGGGGTTTTTTTTGTTGGGAGGGATTTGTGAAGAATGCTGTTTAAAGATATAATGCCATCCAGTAAAAATGAGCTGATAAAAAAAATTACAGAAGTCTGTTCAAATATACCAGCTGATATTATGAAAAAATGTACAACCGAAAATGTCTTAAAACGTATGACATTTTATATGTCACAAAATGGTCAACATTTTGAACACATATTAAAAATAAATAATCCAAGAATTTTATCTAGTTGGATCTTCAAACATTTTTTCTTTCAAATCCTTATTAATTAATGGTCTTGGACTCTTGGGATTCCGATTTGATTGTTAATCAAATAATATATTAATATCACTACATTAATTTAATATTAGTTTTTGTACAATAAAAAAAAAAGTTATAAGATTTTCAAATAGTGTGACTGTAAGACACGATTTTAGATAGGTAATTAATTAATTAAATTCTTAAATAGTGCTGTAAAATTATAATACCTATTATAGTATTATTCTATTTCATTTTCTACTATTATCATACAATATCATACAACATTCATATCATTCACAATATCACAGAACATTGAACAATATTATTTAAGATAATTGATAGGACTATCTTAAATCGTGCAATTGTGCATTATCACCTAAATATGGGTATTTATTATTTACTTTCTGCATAATATTATAATCATATTCATATTACCAGTCACGGACTTATCAAGGTATACCTTAGTCATTAGTGGTAATAAGATATAAATATGTGGTGATACCATTTTAATTTTTAAATAATTATCTGTGAAATTGTGATTAAAATAAATTTGTCATAATATATTTCCAGTTTTTATTTATCATTCATTGGTAATTCGGTATGTCCAAATAGTCGATAAGTTAAGAAATGATTAGGGTTCAAAGTAAAATGGTAATCTATAATTAATTGTTATTTATTTTGTCACCTTGGATTCAACGATATCAAATTTATGATTAGCTCCTGGTCTTTACAATTATTGAAAATATTTTGAAAACCACCAATATTTTGAGGAGCTGTATCTCGCAAACGAATCATCGAAAAATAAAAATGTTAACGCGTAAATTCACAATAAAAATGGTATTATTAATTCATGATATTTTTATTATATGTTACCATTTGAAAATCAAAAGTTGTTAGTGGTTTCACTAATAAATAT
>CARXXK010001378.1:0-31146 GCA_949089665.1 Macrosiphum euphorbiae
TTATTTAATTAATGTATTTATTAAGTATACTTGATTTCTACGTTCTACAATACCATAGGTATAGATATTTTAAAGATATATTTAATTTATTTTATCTAAATTTAATTTATATTATTACCTATACATAATAATATATTTCATAACTATTTATATCATATTAAGTTCATATTATAATAATTTTTTTATTCATTAGAACATTTATTAGAAAACAAATTAAATAATTATAGACTATAGTTCTTGTATAAGGATTAACATAATATGATAGGTACACTAAACACTTGTTATTAGAACAAGGGCAATAATAAATTAACGCGATTGTAACGAAACGTAACGAACCTGTTAGTTATTATAAGTATTATTTTCCACGTTCTTAAAATAAGTTACCTATGATTTATGAATGTACAATATTTGACAAAAACAAGGAGCTAGGAAATTTACAAAATTTATCAAATTTATTTAAGATCCTAGGAATTAATACTTATACATTTTGTCCATGTATAACATTAAGGCATTAACAATGTACAAATTGTACCTACTACTTATAAGTCTTTATGAACTGTATGTGTTATTTTTTTTTTTTAAAGTAACGTTATTTGTAACTCTCAACTTTTTGGATAAAAAAGTAAAGTAAAGTGATAAAAATAATGTCAGGTAACGTGAATGTAATTTAAGTAAAAATATTTATGAACTCAATTGTTCAGCTGTATTGTGTTATGGTTTTTTACCAGGCTTATCCAAATATATTTATCCATTTTTTGGTAAAACTCAGTTTTTTTATTGAACTCATCCATACGTAGAGGCATGTAGATTTTAGAATAAAAACCTTTAGAATAAAATGTGATCGAATGATCCACACAGCAACTATACACTGCTTTAACATCAAGGTAATATCAAAATGCTGATATATGACATTATGATTATGACTTTTATCAAAACTAATAAATATCATCTACACATTTCAGATAGTCTGCCAATAATTAGGCAGGTATAATAGTCATATAGAATACAGATTATATTTATTGTATTTGACATGGGCACGTGGTTAATATCAAACTATAGACGTATGCGATAAATGTTGTATTTCAGTACACAAAATAAACGACCAGATTGTGAAAAAATTACCAGATGTTAAATTGTAGTGACCACTTCATGAAAAAGTGACCATTTCGTGAAATATTTTCGAATTTCACGAAGTGTAAAATATCTGTTTCCATTTCATGAAATGGTCATCTTTTCATGAAAAGTTCGATTTCACGAAGTGGCTACGACATATACATTTTAACGATGGAGGACGATTTGACGCGTTAGGAATTCCACTTCCTGACCAGAAGGCAAATACTGTTGCGGAAGCCTTTGTTACACACTTCGTTTATGTACACGGCATACCAGAAACAATACTCACGGATCAAGGAACTAATTTCCTCTCGAGAACGTTTGCAAATGTTTATAAAATATTAAAAAAATAGAAAAGGTTAACACAAGTCCATCCAGACCGCAGGGTAACCCCGTAGAACGCGCTCACAGGACTTTAGCCGAGTACTTACGGCATTATGTAGATACAAATTTAAATAATTGGGATCATTTATTACCCTTTGCATTCTTCGTATATAAGTCGACAGTACACACTTCTACTAATTTTCAACCATTCGCATTAGTCCATGGACGTACATTGGAGGTACCGATTAACTTGAAGGCCAAACCTGAACCAATTACGACGATTATATATTCGATCTAAAAAAAAAATATGCAAATATCGCATAAAATATCTAGGGATCATTTAATTTAAAAAAATATATAAATATAATAAATGTAATAACATAAATTAGATTATGATAGATGCTTCTAGGAAAAATATACATAAATAGTTTAGTTTTAATATAATTATAATTTATACTTTTAGATTGGTGATGGTGACGTGTTTTCTAGTCAATACTGTCGAATCTGACGAAATAAATACATCAGAGTGCTTTTCATATACGCCTTATGGAAGTGGCAGGGGAATACAATGTGAGAATTTGGGACCAGTTAGATTAATAGGGGCTCAATATAGTCTTGTAACGTTTTTCTCATTTAAAGAATATAACATGAAATATGAATTATTGGGGGAAAAAATAAAGAATATAACAAATATATGTACTGACCAGAAACACCAAGATTTATGTGGAAAATATCAAATAGTTGGTTAGGTCAAAAATCTTTAGACGAGGTACAACAAATGATTAACCAAGAACTTTCAAGAGAACAAAATCAAAAACATCAATTTGTACACAATAATTTATTATATGTAACAATATTACTAGCATCGTTGTCTCTCGTACTTATAATACAATATATAGCAATATAGCAATATATATATATATATATTAATTAAATGCAAATATATTAGTAATGGACAGATAAGAGATATGCCTGGAAAAATAGTTAGATATAGAACACCAAGAACAAACGATTACGTAAGAGGATTCGAAGAGACAATATTCACGCCACCACCATCGCCAAGATAGATAGAATAAAAATATATTAAGAGTAGTCACTAGTCATAACGAATTATCTACTTTAAATTTAATTAATAATAAATAAACATATAAAATAAAATAATATAAAACATACAAAACGAAAATAAACACGTAACATATTAATAAATACTAAGTTATAAATATAAAATAAGCAATAAGCAGATAATAAGGATAAATGGAATTAATATATCATGTAAGTTATAGATATATAATAATAATAGTTGTGTTTCAGTTAATAACAAGAGGAAAACGAATAATAATAATATAATTTAAATAAATAAAGATAAATGAAAAAAAATAATAAAATAAAACATTATTACGTGTATAAAAGAAATAATACGTAAAACAATATTCTATGAAATTAAATTAAATAATATTACGTGCATAAAAAAATATATATATACGTAAAATAATATTCTATGTAATAATTATATAACAATAACTGTTCGCTACCGGCTATTAACTAGCATTTGGCCAAGTAACTAAATTACGAATTGTTCAGTGTTCACGGAGTTTGGGATGGGTGGGTGACAGGATAAAGTAAATAAACAATATTATGTAATAGACAATAATATAAAGTTGTAGCACGACAAATGTGCGAATCGTTGGCCGAGAAAACGTCTCTTCCCGAGCTCAACACAATCAAAACAATAATAATCAACAATAATAATAAACTATGCAATAATTGAATAATGACTACGATAATACGATACCGGACGGCACATGCGGCACAGAGCTGCGTTGACGATCCGACGACACGCAGGTGAACGGGGGGCGGCGGCAGTTGGCGGCGGCTCCGGACGATGGCGAGTGGCCGTATTACGTAACGCACAAGTGACGTAATCACGGCACGGAAAGGCACACGAAGGGTGTGCACCGTACGCACACAATAATAATGTCGACGGCGACACGTATACGCGTTGCCGGTCGCGGTACGAGTTAAGGATGATTCACACTAGTCAGACACGTACCGACAGACACCGTACCGTACCGTTCCGGAAAATATTTTAATATTTGTTTAAATACAGTAATTCACATTTAAACGTTTCCGTTCCGTTCATACACGTAGCGAACCGACAGAGTCCGTCCGGCATTCCGCGCGAGAATGTTTTGTCGGGACGGCACGTGTCTGATCCGGTCTGAACAGGTCTGTATGATAAGTGTGAATGAACAACAGACATTTCTATAATTCTATCCGTCGGCTGTCATTCACTTGAAGATTATTCACATTGACTAAGTTTTGAACTTAGAAGTACATACTTATTGTACTTATACTTATAACTTTTTATTGTTCTCAGTGTTCTCGCTTGTTTATATTTTTCATACGTGATGAACCTAGAGTTATTAATTGAACTCGTCAGAGACCAAGAATGCCTCTATGCATTGTCACACAAAAAATATAGTGACCATGTGTACAAAGAATCCTGCTGGAAAAACATTTCAACTTCTTTAGGCATACCTGGTAATATTATTATAAATATATTATTATAAATATTATAATTAAATTTTATTGATATGTAAATCATTAAAAAATTGGAAACTTAAAATGCCTGTTAACAGCTGAAAACTTCTCAAAATATTTTGAACATTTTATGGTGTATATTAAATGCTTATATAAACATTCAGTGAAAATTACATGTATCTACGGTATTTTTTTTTAGAGTTACACCAGTTATAACCTAACAACATTTTCAAAATATTTTGAAAACACGTTTTGACTTGTTTTTTTTTTTTTAATATCAATTAAATTTTATTCGTTGGGTCGAAAAGCTTGATAATTTAATACAAGTTCTTTGCACATTGTTAAAAAAGTTAATAACAATATTTGATATATTATATTATACTATGTGTCTATCGTCTATGTATATAATTGGTGATTATATTTTCAAGAAATATAAAAAAACATCGTACATATTATACAATAAATGATAAATGATTTTACTAATTTAATTAATTTGTATAAACACATTATAAATAATTAATAATATTAAGTTATTAAAAAGTATTTAAAAATAACATACACTTATTTAATTGATTAGTTCCAATGGATTTGACCAGCAGGTGAATTAAAAATTGTTTGAATTTTTCTCTCACTTCGAATGCTACTTGTGGTGCGCTTCCTCCTTGATTTGAAATATTTGTAATATGTCTAGGTAGTTGTTCGGACATTGATGATGCAAATTGATTATCATTATCACTTTTTATAAAGTTATGTAAAATACAGGTAGTGAAAATTATCTTATCCGCATTTTCTGGTAATGACTTTAAGCGTCTTTGATATACACGAAATTTTTGTGACAGCTGACCAAATGCATCCTCTACAACTTTTCTCGCACGTGATAGTCGCTCGTTGAATATTTTTTTAGTTTCATCACGGTGAATTTGTATGCCTGGGTATGGTCTTAAAATATAACTTTTTAAAGGAAAAGCCTCATCTCCTATCATTGCGTATGGTAAAACTTCATTTGTTCCTGGCAGAGCTCGGCCATCAGGTACATTAAATTTATTTTTTTCAAACGCTTTACCCATTTTTGAACTGGAAAAAATTCCACCATCACTACTTTTCCCATAAGCACCAATATCCACCGCAATAAATTTATATTTGGCATCAACTAAAGCCATTAAAACGATCGAAAATGTTTTCTTGTAATTAAAATAAAGTGAACCACTATTTGGTGGAGCTTCAATGACAACATGTTTACCATCCAATGCACCAATGCAATTGGGAAAGTTCCATATTTCCCAAAACTCATTAGATATGGTTTTCCAATCATCTTCTTTCGGCATTGGTATACATTCTTCTTTTAAGTTAGATATAATAGCAGTACAAACTTCTAAAACAATTGATTGGACAGTTGAATGTCCCAAACGGTAACTAAAAGAGATGGTTTGAAAAGAATCTCCAGTTGCCAAAAATCTATAAAAGAAAAAATTATTTTAAAAACTTAAATAAATAAATTCGACAAAATGTACTTTTATGACCAAAAAAATAATACAAATGCCTAAACTTTCGAACTCTGGTACTAGTCTAAAACAGTAAAATAGAAACATTTTAAATATTGTGTAATATATATTTATGTAGTGAATGATTGCAAGAAGACATGGAACAATTTGAGGGACGCATTTAGAAGGGCAATGAAAAAATCACAAACGACATCTGGCCAATCAGCAAAGTATATAAAAAAGTGGAAGTATGAAGAAGAAATGTCTTTTTTACGGCCTCATATGAGAGAAAGGGATACCATAAGCTCCTTAAATCTTAGTGACGGAGAAAGTGAAGCAAATAACGACGAAAGCGGAATAGTTGAGGTGGAAGAAGGTGATATCGACTTTGATATAAATTCGTCTATTACACATGTTAAGGATACTGAGTCTCCGACAACTTTATCTTCTGCAGAAAATAAAATACGCAGTCAAAAACTATCTTTAGGACAAAAAGAATTAATTAAGACAAATATACGTAAACGGAAACAGCCTACAGGATCAGCTTCTGCAACATTAATGGAGTATATTATAAAAACAAAAGAACAAAATAACGTAACGGAAACTCAGCAAGATGGTTTAGATCATTTTTTTTTAAGTATAGCTTCAACAATAAAAAAATTCACGCCATATAATCAAAATTTAGCAAAAGCTAAGATATTTTCTATTGTCTCTGATTTGGAATTGAGTGAACTTAGTAAACCTAGTCAAGAACAACTATATCAATCCGAAAATACACCATCGTCAGCATTCATACTACCACAATCAACCCAGTTTCCACAACCATATCTGCATCCACTTACACATGAAATATCTAACCCTGCTATTCAAAATATCCAATATGATTCAACAGCTTCATCATCATCATGTGGTAGCTATTTAAATACATTTTCTCCTGAAGATAATCAAAACTAAAATTGATACAGTTAATTCTATTTAAATTTTAAGTAAGTTTTTTAGTTTTTTCATCATTTAAAGAATATCTTCTAGAATTTATTTTTATTTTATTTTTAATGTATTTGTTAAATTAAAAAATAAAATAAGGTGGTACCTAATTAATAATTTTTGGATTTTTAATTAAAGTTTATTATGTTGTTTTTTTTTTTCGTTTCATTTGATATTTATATAGTATAGTAAATTTATTCCTATACTTTTTTTGAAGATCATATCATAATATAATCTAATATTATTTATTGTAATATTTTGTTGATTTATTAATAAACTTAAAAATTTAAAATTAATTGTATCATTAAGTAAGTGTAATAATTTGTTACGAAATTCATACTTTCTTACCTTAAACAAACTGCAAGTTTTTCTCGTGGTGATATGGCTTTCCGAAAACACGTATTTTTTTTTCTAATTGTGTTTTTAATTTTCGATAAAAGTACATTAAATTGAATTTTTGTCATACGAAAATATTTAAAAAATTTTTCTTCGTGGTCACTTAATTGTTCATACAAAGTTACGAATTCACCTTCAATGTGCCGTTTTAACAAAATATCATGAACCCATATTCTTTGTTGTACATTCCTTTCTTCTTCTTCGTCTAGGGTAATAGCAATCATTGCCAAATCGCTAGTAGTAAAATGTTTAAACATATTTCAAACTTAGGTAAAATATAAAGAAAATGGAAAAACAGGGAAACTTGTATAGGCACTTAATGATATTGGAGCGAAAATGTGAGTATGTTAACAACGGTCGTTAAGTATATTCGATCGGTATGGTACGGTGTCTGTCGGTACGTGTCTGAACAGTATGAATTGACCATGCCTGTATCGGAACGGTACGGTACGGTGTCTGTCGGTACGTGTCTGACTAGTGTGAATCATCCTTTATGGCCCGTCAGAATTAGACGCCTATGGAAATCCGGTGTAACCGACAAAAGGCAATAAAGGGCGCGACAATCGGAGGCGAATACGTGACAACGACTAGCGGTCGCACGACGGACGGAAGATCGACGGTAATCGCAACGCCGTCGACGACGATAAAACTGCGTCGAAAACACCTTCACGTCGGATGGCGCGGCAACACGTAATACAACGAACGGAACAACAATAATTATATGGAGGACGGCATCAGAAACCACGGCCGGACGCGACACACGCACAGTTGGCTCAAATAGAGCGTACGCCGTACGGCACAAGACTGGTATACGTCGCCGGCGGCGACTCATCCGGAGTCCGGCGTCCGCGGTCCGCGCGATGCGCTGTCTCGCGGACCGGTTGCCAAAGTTATGCGAAAAAACGGCGGCAGGTTCGAACATACTCCCCCATGGGTAGCGCAGCTTCACATCTTCTTCGAACGCCGCCGATACTGTTACCTATTTTATATAATCGACAAGGGCGAGGGCGAGGATCAAGGGCGAGGATCAACAAAAAAATATAAAGTTTTAAATAAATTAACAAAAAAAGTACAATTGAGAATAAGCATTGTACAAAAATACCGAAATGACATAATAAATATTATATTGCATATGATGAACGCAAATGCGTAATAATAATCTCACACACAAATAACAAAAAAAGAATTGCAAAACAATAGGTAATGTGAATAATAATAATAATAATGATATTGACATAATAATTGCACAAAATACGAAATAAATAGTAGTGCAAAACAATAGGTAGTGCCAATAATAGTAATAATGATAATGATATAATAATTGCACAAAATACAAAATACATCATAGTAGGCCGGGTGGCTGAGGATACATAATCAAGTTGGGGGACCTGAGCTATTACTAGGCAATAGAACAAGCTTAGCCGTAGGACGAGTGACTACACCGCGCGAGGTTAGAACGCGCGCGACCCTTACCACGCCATCCTTGCCTGGCAGCACCTCAAGTATCCGTCCAAGTCGCCATTCCAAGGGGGGAGCTAGATTATCTCGGATGGTGACCATCTGGCCGGCTTCAAGGTTGGGTTGACCGTGAGCCCACTTGCTTCGCTCCTGCAACGTGTGCAGGTACTCAGAAGACCAACGGCGCCAGAAGGTTTGGTGACACTGGTCCAAAAGTTTCCAACGATCGGTGATCGAGCGTTCCGGGAACTCAGATGTGCGCGGAGGTAAAGCCAACAACTGCTGACCTATCAAAAAATGACCGGGGGTTAAACTCTCCAGGTCGTGCGGGTCGGTTGACGCGGGAGTGAGTGGGCGCGAGTTCAGCACGGCTTCGATGCGGCACAGTACCGTTGTGATTTCTTCATAGGTGAACTTGTGGGCGCCCATGGTTCGAATTAGCAAGCGTTTCGCTGAGCGCACGGCGGCCTCCCACAGCCCGCCAAAATGCGGAGCACTGGGGGGATTGAACTTCCACTCGCAGTATGACTTCGTCGACGTGATGATTGATTGCGCGGCGGGGCTATGGAGTAATTGACGCCACTGTGTATCGGCACCGACGAAATTTGTCCCGCAGTCGGAATAAATCGTGGTGGGCAGGCCTCGCCGAGCAACAAACCGGTCAAACGCGGCGAGAAAGGCCGGGGTGGACAAATCGGATACCAGTTCCAAGTGAACTGCCTTAACGCTTAGACACACGAATACGGCGATGTACGCCTTATAGGTCCGAGCTTTACGCAACTTATGTTCGCGCACAATCAAAGGCCCAGCGTAGTCCACGCCGACACGTGAAAATGGGCGGCATTGTAACACCCGTGACTCGGGCAAATCGGCCATGATCGGCATGTGAGTAGACGCGCGCAGACGCACACACAACGTACACTGGCTGATGACAGAATGGATCACGGAGCGTAACGACACAATCCAGTATTGACGATGTATCATGGCGGTCATTAACCGTGGTCCTGAATGACCCGTAACCTTATGCCAATGACGACACACTAGTAGCGCGAGGTACGACCGTTAAGCTAGCAAAACTGGATGTCGACAACTGTACGTTAAATCCGAATATCGATGGCGGCCACCAACGCGAATGACACCGTCGGGATCCACAAAAGGACATAGCCGTGCCAGCGGCTTCGGTTTTATACTGTGTAATTCTGCCAAATCATTGGGCAGTGTCGGAAATGCGGAGCGTTGAGACACAGTAATTACAATGCGAGTGGCCGCGTCCAGTTCCGCTCGCGTAAGTGTAGTCGACACACCAACCGACCGTCTGCGACAAAGGTCAACGAACCGACGCATACGCGCGACCACGCGGATTAACTCGTCGTATGACGAAAAGCGAGTAAACCACTCAACGGGATCGGCCGTTTCACACACGGCACAGGATGGGAGCTTAACTTCCGGCAACTCTGAGACTGGCAGTCGATCCATATCACTCCCCCATTCCTGTGGAGGGTCAAGTAAGAACTTGGGACCATGCCAATATAGTTGATGCTGTGGCATTGCAGACGGCATCAATCCGCGGGACGCACAATCCGCGGGATTCTCTTCCGATCTGACATGGCACCATTCACACGTCGGTAACAAAGTACGCACTTAATGAACACGGTTGGACACGTATTGTTTGAACGTGTCGTGGGGCCCTGTCAACCACGACAACACGACGGACGAGTCGGTCCACGCGAATGCGTCCGTGATATAAGGTGCGTGCTTAACAACGAGTGCACCCGGCTCATCCACCGCGACAATAGTACGGCAGCATTTAGCTCCAGTCTCGGGATGGACGGCACAAGACTGGTATACGTCGCCGGCGGCGACTCATCCGGAGTCCGGCGTCCGCGGTCCGCGCGATGCGCTGTCTCGCGGACCGGTTGCCAAAGTTGTCCGAAAAAACGGCGGCAGGTTCGAACAATAACTTTTAACTATTTCAAAAATTAAGAAGAAAAACAAAAAAATAATAAAAAAAAACACGTAGAAATTTTAGAATATAAAAATGGGTGCAAACGTACCACCTGTAACATGAACTGACCGAATGCAACTACAAACACTTGAATTCTTCAGAGAGTTGAAAAACGAATTAATTACATCGACCAATCATACGCAGATAATGCGAGGGGGAATAGTCGGTTTACATTGTTTTCCGGAGCACATAAGAAGGGCGAATGATAATATGACAGTACCCTTCAGGCAAAATATCTTAGCACGGGTAATGATTTATGTTAACGACTTTGTACGCGCGGTTACTGAACGACCAAATCATAACAGACCCATATGTGTAGAGTTGGGATTGCTGTTAGAACAGTTGATCACGAGGCGCGTGCCCACCGAAACGATTTTCGAAGAATAAGCCTCAGGGAAACATATATTATATATATAGCAATAAATACTAAGTTACCAATCAATTTTAAATAATATAAACATTTTATTTAGCTCACAGATACGTTTTTTTATAATGGACTTCGAATTTTTTAATGTCAGTAAGAACGAAACATTACTGGTATCCGGCACAATATTGAATAGTTTAGAAAAGTACCAACCCAAGAAATTGGAGGGGAGTCCTCTTATACTTACAAAGGATGATAATTTAAGAAGGTTCCGCCGATGCAACCTAAAGAATATAGTGCAGAATATCAAACGAGTATTCCGCGGGAAAAAGGCAAGAGTGATTGAACTATTGCTGGAACAGTTATACGAAAGTGTAAGTCACCAGGGGGAATCAACCTTGTCTACGGTATACTTGCAAAGATATTTGCACATAGACAATAGGGCTCCGATAGTAGTATTTTGGAACGGATCATCAGATATCACAATAATTAAGCGATTAAGGTTGAAAGGAATTTTAGCATTTTTAAATATATCAGCATACAGTGTTAGGAATAATGATGAATTTAATTTAGAACTAACAAATTTAGAAACTAAAGAAGTTTTATATTCAGGGTATTTAGGAAAATTAAATAGAAACGGCAGAATGTTAGGACTATCAGAAGCGCATGGATTAATGTGTGATACTAATCATAATATTACGTATTGTCATGACCCAATTGCCGACGTAATCTTAACAAAATATCTATTCAATTATGTAGTTTCAAAAATAAGACCCATATAAATTAACAAGGAAGGTAAATACATAATTTAAAGTAAATTTTAAGTAAACAAAAATTTATGGTTGCATATGTGTATGACAATTTTAATAATTATTCATATAGATTTAGTATAATAATTAATTGGTGGAAGATAATAATTAATTTTATAATCAAGGGAAAATACTTACATTATATATTTTCATTATATACTTACACTTTTAATATTGTAATTTCAGGTACAAATATTATTTTATTGTTTTGAAAGAATTATTACTCCTTCTTACTAACACTAATCATTTAATAATTTATGTATTAATTTTATTCTTACTAATCACGATATATAACTTATAATATAAAAAAAATATAATATATAATATACATGTAAACAATAATTATGTATGACATTAAAAATTGTAAATATCTACATTATAATATCAAAATTGTAAACTATTATAACAAATTGTAATCGAATGTATGTCAAATTGTAAATCAACTATTGTGATGAATTAACTTAACTATAATTGTTAAAGATTCTTAACCCTTAAAGGTTAACAATCTTTTTTTTTGGTTGGGAGGTGTAATGGGATTACGTAATTTCATGTACTTGCTCATAAAAACAACCAGGAATGTGAAAGGCAATCAATGACCACACCCAAAGTGTTTACGACTAGAATACCACTCTTATTCGTGAGGTCCATATCATATCAAGGGCGCCTGCATGCCACGCGCCGCTCAATTCAAAGGACGCCGCCTCCGTATATATAGAGGCCAGGGGCCCAATGCACATTAGATGTATCAGAGCCGCCAAGACCGAGCGAGCCGCTTATGCACCAGTCATTACACACAACTTACATGGAGATTATCGACTACTACAACGAGTCAACTCACGACGCTGCAATTCACCACGACTATATTAATTATTATTGGTTTTAATAAACTACAATTGATTTATATTTAAATTGACTATATTTTATTGTAAAAGTGCAACAGCTTTTGGATCCCTGAAGGGCCATACGTAACAATATCAAAAAATGTAGAAATTTTTAATGAACTTTTGGCAACATTAGCAATTACTAGATTTAAGTTATGAGCCGTACAATGTACATAATATAAGGAACTAGGGACTACTTCAGAAATCCTTTTTTGTACCCCTGATTTAGCACCGCTCATAACTGAGGCTCCGTCGTAGCCCTGTCCTCTACATTTTATAATATCTAAATTATATTTTTTCAAAATATTAAGTAGGTATTAAGTTGAAATGACCTTCTGCGCTATGATTCATCAATGCATAAAATCCTAAGAACGATTCCTTTATTTGCACATTATGTTCATTATAATTCACAACTGTTTGCGCCGGAACAATTCATACAAGTAGGTAGTCGACTACTCTGACTCGCGTATTTAATTTGAGCTAGGTGACCAAATTACAAAAAATTATAACACAATTTATCTGTAGAGAAAAACAATTTGTTATTGCGCGCCGCGCGGAATGCATATAATTATACCTAATATGGCTCTATAGTGCGAACAATATAATGACAATAATAAACAAAAATTAATAATAAATATTACACGGGCGCCCACATAACCGAATAATATGTATAAAAATCCATGACAAAATAGATAGGTATGCTATCAACTTTGTGATACGCAATACTCTGGTTCTCCCTCCACAAAAATGACGTCATTCGTTCTCCGATATTATTATTATTATTATTTTTATTATTATTTCTGCCGGTTCGCAGATGAGTGATGAATGATGATGTTAGTATGTCATGGACCATGGTACTTACTACTTACGTCTTATTCTCAAATCTCAATATTATTATATGTACTAAAAAATCAATCTGTTTGAGTTTGAAATGTTAAATAATTCGCAGGATGACAAAATAGGAAGTAAAATATATATATTAAACAATTTATTTTGGAAAATAAATAGGTAGGTACTTGTTTAATTTGTAAATTTTAACTTTTTAATTCGGTTAGTATGTAACTGTTTTTCCATTACATTTTTGTTTAAGTTGTTCATTCTTACAAATGTCCTGGTTCGTACAAGACAATTAACAACTTCACGAGGTATATTCAGGTAATTAATTTCTGGTAATACTATGTCTGTTAAAGTTTTCATAACCCAAGGTGTCTTAACCAAATCATCACCATGGAAATTTATGAAAGCTATTTCTAAAATTTTTACAGCTTTCATCATTTTTGTAGAAGGAATCTTCAGGTTGCCTTTTGACAATTGCTTTATCCAACCAGCATCGTTTTCACCTGTTTCGTCAATTAAATCTGGGTATTTATGACAAAACCTAGAAGCAACATATCCAGCGACATACTGAGCACATTCTTCCTCCAATTGTCCAAATGGCTCATAATTTTCAACCTTCATGATTCAAAAAAGAAGAATACAATTTGTAAGTAATCAGTTTACAACATGTAAATTATTTTTATTAATACAATATATTATATATACTTCAAATTGCTTTAAAAGATCCAAACTTTGCTGTGGAACTGTTGTGGACGCCATACCAAATTCTGTTTCAAGATTTGCCAACTCAACATCGTGATATTCTGCAAAATCTTGAGATGGCAATAACTTTGACTCTTTGATTATCTTACTAGTCAAGCAAATTGTCTCATCTAAAATGTTTGGTTCAAGTCCAACTTCTGTATTTGTATTCTCGGTAAAAATAAAATTGGAATTTTTACCTAAAATACTCCATCGTAAACTGAAATGAAATGAGTAGTACTGAATGGTAAAAATATTTGAATTGTTAAATATCTAATTTAATAACAATTTAAATAATCTCATAATTCATAAATATAGTAGGTAATTCATAATTTCAAGTATTTACCAATATTTGAAATCTAGGACTGTCATCTTATTGCTTGCTGATCCCACCATTCCCTTTAAAAAACTATAAAAATTTTCCAAACCGTCTTGGTTGACCTTCCTGGTTAAAATAAATGAACATTTTTCATGTTTGAGTTCATCCAGTAAACCTTTGACGGATTTGTTGCTTATCAATATGCCTAATACATATTTAATTTTATTTTTAATTTTACTGTTCTCTAAACAAGTAATAAATAATAATGTTGAAATATAATCAACCTACCTCTTTGGAATGGAAGTAGGGATTTTTTCCCGTGAACCCTCATATTAAATATAAATTCACTCATTTTATCAATTAATTTATTCTGATTTATTTCATCAAGACCATAACTTGCTACACCATTATCAAATTTGTGTTGGGTGTTGAATAGGTCAAACCAATCATTAAACAATGAAATAGTTTCAGAGGCCTGTTTTTACAAATGATTACATTGTTTTTATTTTTAAATATTTTTTATTAGCTTACTAAATTCTTAAGAGGATGTCAGCACAGTCTTAATCATATTAATTTCACTCTCATTTGAGAAATTAATTATATGATTATAATCACTATTGTGAACATAACATTTTCTGTATTATGCGCATGAGTCAGAGAGAGAAAACAAATAGTGTGCTAACATCCTCTTAAGATTAAATGTTAAGAAATTAAATCAAAGGTTTGTTGCATAATGATTTAAATAAACAGTACTTACATCCTTTAAGTTGTTGATTTTTATATAATTATTTTCTTCGCAATGTAATAGAGCTTTAGCAACAGTATTGGAAAAAAGTTGAACAGCTAATCTGACATTCATTCTGCCTGTTCCCTCGACTGAAATATGGTGTTGTGTCAATTTATGTGCCATTCTAAAATCCACATTATTTAAATCCACCAATTCTTGAAACATGTTTTTTCCTATATATTTTCCATTGGGAAGAATAAAACCTCTAAAAGTTTGGTAAATATATTGGAATTATGAATTTAATTTTAATATAGTACAAGGTAAATCTACTTACTGATCAAGTAAATGATTTCTTGCTAACTTAATTAAATGTGGTACGTCTGCAAATACATAAATATTTTTGTTTGTTATAGGATGTGGGAATGAAGTGTTGGTGATTGATATATTTAAACTTCGCCATAAGCCCATATTTGCAGAACCCATGTCATTGACTATGGAAAGTACGTTAAACCCAATTTTATGTAGCTCTTCAATTATGGAGTTTAGAATGTCTCTGCTCATATGTGTATCAAAATTATAGTAGATCACTTGTTTCCAATTACTTAATAAACCTATTCACAAAATAAATTATGTATATTATACTATATACTAATTTGTTATTATTTTTTTTAATTATTAGATTTTTCAACTGCTTCACCTCTAGCCATTACTGTTTGTACACATTTATGAGGACCTATAATCTGTTCATATGCCTTATCATAACATATTCTTTTGGACACATATGTTTCATCGAAAGAAAGAACGGTGAATTTGTCAGTCTTTGACATTAAGGATCCTTAATACACATATAATATAATATTAATTTCTGTACGAAGGAATTTTAATTACTTTTGTGTATACCTTTTGCGTTCATTAAAGTAATCACACTTGAGAGTATTCCATGTTGGACAGGAAATGTTGAGGCCCATTTTCTCAATGTGGATAAACCTAAAATTAATTTGATGATTTAACTACTTGGGACAAATGTATAATAGACATATTATTTTAACCTGGTAATGGAAATTGCTTTTCATTTCTCAAATAGCGATACGCTTTAGGAGAAATACTCCTTAGTGTTATTGCTGACGATATATCCTCTGGTTTCCACGAGTAAACTTTATTTTTTGGATGAAGTAACAATTTGATTTGAGTAGGACTCAACAATTTATTTAATATATTATTAAATCTATTTTCAAATCTATAATTTTCTAAATTAATGAAATCATTAAATGATCTCATTTTTGTGTTTTGTGATGAAACAATAGTTTTAAGTTTATTATTTTCTAAAACTAATTGTTCATTCTCATTTTTCAATCTAAAAACAATAAATAATTTAATATAAAATAGTAATTATTTAATTACTTATCTATCTATTGGCAATATTATCCAAGATTAGGTTAGCTTTGGACTTAGGAGTAGTAGGGTTGTCAGTGATCATAGGTTATAAATTTAACTCCATTGGTGCAAAGAAAATCATTGGCATTGAGAACAAATTTGAACTAGGTTAGTATTGATAATGGTTTTGAAAATTGTAAAATAATGGAAAGAGAAATAAAATATTATACATAACATTTTGCTAAAATATTATTTGTTTTGTCCCATACAGAGTTTCATTAGAAGCTGGTCATATAGGTTGGGTTGTGTTTGTATTTATCGAAGGTGTTACTGCTGGCCGAGAAATTTCTACAAGACCTTTTCAATGTGTCATTAGACGTACATGGAAAAAGCACAAAGATAAGAAGAGTTAATAAAATATTTGTATAATTACTTTTGTAGCAATTCATAATTGTGTATTGCATCATCCAATGGCTGTATTCCTGATAGATCAGACTTTGTATTCGAAAATAATTTTACCCTACAGTCTTTTTTCAATAATTTGTCATCACTAAGAATTCATAAATCAAATAAACAATATTGCATTATAAGAATAAAATATTGGCTAAAATTAAGAGTTATTAATTATTGTATTATATTACATACCTAATACAATATTTTCTGATGTCAGTTAGAGTGTTTCCCAAATTGTTCACTTTTTCAACAGAAAATATTCCACTGGGAGTTTTAATGGGTGACAAATCAATACTATCCTCAAAATCGTTAATTTTTTCAACAGAAAATATTCCACTGGGGGTTTTAATGTGTGGCAAATTAATACTATCCTCAAAATCAGTGCTACAAAGTTAATAGTTAAAGTACATTCAAGGTTATTACTATTTAATTCATGTTGTATTATGGTTTCTACAATTCATACCGGGTGGAATTATCTGAATTCATGAATGCACTAGTGTTAGTTGGAGTTTTTATACATATTTCTTCCTTTCTTAAATATGGCACATCGTCATAATCAAAACCCAAAGTGCTATACAATGTATATAGAAAATTAAAATAAATAATAAATAACTAAAGACCGGATTTATATGTTTTTACATATCAATACCAGGTGTATGCAGTCTTATGAAAGTAAAAAATGTAGACGATTCGTTCAATTATGAATGTGTATAAAAAACTTATTTTTGCATATTTCAGAATATTTCATGGGTTAGAGAGAATTTATCCCATTTAGCATATTTTGAAATATTTGGTAAATTGTAAGAAAAAATGTATATTTATTTTTAATTTTAATATTACGGTACCCAGAAAAAAATTATTTGAACATTTACAATTTTTTTTTTTTTTATCATTTCAAACTTACTAAAGTGCAATTGTATTCCAATAGAATAGGCAGCTTTTAATACATAATTAATGCCTCACTATTAAAATTTGCATATTTTGCATATTTTAAATTTCTAAGAGAATATAATGAGAATAGTTAAAGGTTTTTTAGAGAATATTAACATCTTATTTTAGGTATTTTAAGAGAATATAAATCCGGTCTTTATACATAACTAATAGTTATGAAAATATTATATTATATACCTACATAAGATAATTTTATGGGATGATATTTTAGTTAAAATAGTTTACCTTAGAGGTATAGCATGAGGTGTAAGCTTTCTACCAGCTCGTGGTGAATAGTTTAACATTTTTTGTATTAAAGGCTTTTCAAAATGATATGGTGCAAAATGAAGTGAACATACTACAGCTGAAAATATTATTATTATAACTTTGTAAATTTATAGATAATTTATAATTTATACCACTATTTAAATTAATGCATTTTCCATCAATATTAGAACCAATTTGCATTAACCACTTATTTCTAATATCCTCATTTTTTGGAAACCTATGTAAATGAACGTTAGGATTACTCTGTATTCCTTGTTTACGAGAGCCGCTGTCACAATTCGGGAACACACACACAGGCATTTCGTGCAGTTTAGTTTTAAATTAATAATTATAATTTATTATAACTCAAAAGAAAATCAAGTAAATATACATTTCATAGGAAAATGGACAGGTAATTGAAAAAATACACTAAATAAGAATAAGAAAATATGTTTTTATTAAAACCACAGTCTACATATTTTGATATATCATTGTATCAATCACAAATTATAATTTATAAGCTACCTAATCAAATAATATTAATTATATTTGTATGTATATTGTATTATTAATTGATATAATATTGATTATATAAATACAAGAATCTAAGTATATTTAATATTTATTATTTATACATAATATATAAATTACATTTTTATAATACATATATGACATTATTAATAACATAGATACAAATATAAAAGTATAATTAATTATACATTATACAATGTTATAGTAATAGAACAAAATATGTACAATAGGATAATACAAATTCACTCTTTACAATATCATTATATCTATTTTGTCATATTCTACAACTGTACAGTGTACGTTTGTATAGGAACTAGGATTCTACAACTGTTTTACACTGGACACAAAAAAAGCGGGAAAATACAGGCCAATGAAATCAGGAGAACGGCTTACGTCACAGTTCCAGATGAAGTGCGGGAGGGGTGCGCGTTCTCGTTTAATATTAGTTATGTTGATAGCATACCTATCTATTTTGTCATGTAAAAATCAATGATAATATGATCAATATTGATCAGTACACAAACAATAGTGATTGGAATGATAATACTGAAATAATGATATCGACTGATATTACAAACTGATAATAGGAGATGATAATACAAAATTATAATAAGAAAATTATAATTTATCACCCGGCGGCCGCCACTGATAACGGATTTCGACTGGGCTGCGATCCCGTCAACTGGAAATTGGGGAAACAAATTAACAAAACGCGCTCTGGTGTAGACAATTTGACAATTCGGGGCAGATAACCAAGCATAATATGACTATTATAGTAGCTACCTACCGCATTATCGTTTATTTCGTATTTGTTGTGTTTGATTTTTCTGCATTTTTATTTTTAATGATAATCTACAGTAGTACAGTAATTAGTACCTACTACCTACCTATTTGTTTTTAGTTTTTACTTTGGAAGTTCAATGGCAGTTAAAAAAAAAAGCAACAACTATTGCAGTGTTTTTGGTTGTAATGCATATTATTGTTCTGATAAAATTATTAGTTTCCATCAGTTGCCGAAACGTAATGAACCAAAAATTCTACAAAAAAATAATTTCGGAATTCAAGAGTTGGTCGACCGTCGGAGAATGTGGGAAATTGTTTTAAAATTATCCAAAAAATCATTAAAAAAGAAACGGATTCAAATTTGTTCAAAGCATTTTACAGCAAATGACTTTTTTCCACCAGGTAAGTTGTTCTTTAACAAGTACATTTTGTAAAAATTCTTTTTACTATTCATTATTATAAATGCTATACTCCCATGATCCATGAAAATGAATGTAAAAAAATATGTCATAAATTACCTATGAAATATATTTTATATGAAAATATAAAAAAATTTTAATTATAAACCATAATTATTATATCTTATGTTTAGCAGATTTATTTTCTTCTTATACATTTTAATTTATAGGTTCAAGTAAATTACGCTCACGCCTAAAGCCTACCTCAATTCCATCACGAAATTTGCCTGAATCGTCTGTTAAGGTCTTTTCTCCAAAAAAGAGAGCTTCGCCTAAGAAAAGATCTTCTCCAAAAAAAAAAATGTGGTACCAAAATATGAGGAACTACATTTATGTGATTTCATTTTCATGGTTACATTTTTATCTGATTTTTCTTCTATACAATTATTTACTGTGATTAATATTTACTTTTTGACAAAATAATTTCTAGTGTATTGATGAGTCAAATTTGAACAAGGAATTTGAATCTACGTCACAAATCTACCCAGACTGTAACGACGTTTTAACAGACATCACAGTTGCTAATAATCTTATCTCAGAACTAACAACTTTCAAGGATAGTGCAGTACAAGTAACTAGTGGTGATCTTGTTACATCGTTTATATCTTTAATAGATTCAAAACAAAAATTAATTACGATGACAGGGATCAATTTTTTCAAAATTTTGGATGAGATAGTAGATTTGCACAAAACATATTGTTCAATCAAGAGGCTCCTACAATATTGGTGGTCGGCCCCACTGACTACACCAACGTATTGGACACTTGTAAATACAACCTATTGTTATGCGACCACACTAATTATACGCACATTTTGGAGAAGTATGGCAAAGCACATACCGGAATTATTTATTTTCTATTAAATACAGATATTATAAAACATATTGTATTAACTGGTAAAGACGTCTCCTTAACCAGCCATAAGAAATAAGAATACACAACAGAAATTAATGACAATAAACTCAATAAAGGTAATAACGGTGTTATCAATACACCCGATGCCTGACGACAATAATAATAATAATAATAATGATAATACAATGATAATGATTACGCGACTCCGACGACCAGCTGGGCTCGGTGAAGAAACGACGTTGACAATTCGGCTTTATGGTGTACTTTGGAGCAGTTGACGGCGACAATAGGTCTACCAACGATACGACGACCGACGAACGGTGATCCACAGGTCACGAATACACCGACACGCGGGTTTTACTCGTCCACACTACGACTACCAACACACGTACCGTGACGAGGCGCACCGCGTCAATCGAAACAGCGGAAATACGGCCTACCACGAATCCAGAGAACAACGTTTACAAGAGTCGTACACAAGTGACAGGGCCGTCGCATAAAAGCCGATACCGAAGCAAACGGAACGCAAGACGATGACGACAATGACGAAAAGAGCAACGACGGGCCGTAATCCGGCAAAGGTCGTGCGTCCAACTAACTAGCTCAAGCAGTTACGGGGTCTACGGCAGACGTGCGTTATCGGCGATAGCATACTAGACGGACGGAGGGAACGGCACGACCGGTTCATAGAAGCCTTGGATGGACGTCGACTACGGCGCTCGAACACATATTTTCCTGATATAAGAAAGCACCATTTAACTTTAAAGGAACGTGTTATTATGGTTTTTTTAAAACTGAAACAGGGACTGTCTTTTGAAATTCTTAGTCTTTTGTTCAATTCCTTAAATTCGGAGACTTGTCGATTACTGTATAATTCAATGATTCCTCAACTTTCCCAAATTTTTAAAACTTTAGTTTATTGGCCATCTAGACAAGAAATATCATTAAATACTCCATATTGCTTCGATAAATTTACTAACGTTAGAGTTATACTTGATTGTACTGAAGTGTCATTGCAAAAGCCAACATGCTTAACATGCAGAATAAAATGTTACAGTAACTACAAATCAACATATACTTTAAAATTTTTGATAGGTATAGCACCCGCAGGCATTATAACTTACATCAGTAAGCCTTATGGAGGTAGATGTTCTGATAAGGCTATATTTGAACAAAGTAATCTGGTTGAATGTATGCAAAAACATGATGCTGTGATGGTGGATAAAGGTTTCCTAATTGACGACTTGTGTAATAAAAAAGAAATTATGGTTATCCGCCCGCCTTTTTTAAAAAAATCAAAAATAATTTAGCAAAGAAGATGCAATTTTATCTAAAGACATTGCCAAGGCTAGGGTTCATATAGAAAGAATCAATCAAAGATTAAAAACATTTAATATACTTCGTCATACATTTCCTTGGCCCCACATCCATTTAGCCTCAGATCTAATGACTATCATTGGTGGCATATGCAATATAAGCCCATCAATATTTGCTATGGATAAATTTAATTAATAATCAATGTTGTGTTTAAAAATCAAAAAAGTTTGTATCAACATTTTATTTATTTATAAATAAATAATTAAGATTTTTTTTAAATGACTATAATTCTGTTTTTTTTATTTATTTTTTACACTAGTACATAATATTTTTCAGTAGAATAACATTATAAATATAATTGTGTGGTTTTCCACGGCTATTAAATATGTAAATAAAATGAAATAGCAATACTGATTGAAAGTGTAAGTAATAACTAATAACAAGATGACAATTGAACATTTTGGTAATTTTACATTGCAATATATATTTTCATAACATAATATAACATTGAAATATGTAACAAAATAGAAAGGAAGAATACAATGTGTAACTTATTTATAACTACTAATAACATAGTAACATTAATAACAATTAGGTAAAACATATTAAAATTATACTAATTTGGTAAAAATACATATTTCATGTAACAGTCTTTCAAAATAAACAATTTTTAGATTGTTCAACATTGTTTTACAATAAATTTCATCAAAACTTACTTGTATCAAAAAATAGTTGTTGTCATAACTACTGTGGATGATAAAATCACAGACAGCAACATTTAATAATACAATACCCAGTTTAATTTGTGCATAGTATGAATGATTAGGTTTGAGACTATATGAACCATCTTGGTTTTTAATAATATAATTTAAATCATTTATAAGGTCACTAATAGTTGATGTTTTACCTTTAAAAGGGCATTTTATTTCAATTATTTTCACAGGAAAATTTTTATCATCAACAATAACTCCGTCTGGTGTATAACCATGGATTATTGGGGTTAGTTACTAGCCCACACTCTAATACTGTTTGGTTGGTATTTTTAGCATATACATTTCTAACAGCACTTTCATATTGAATACCATGTTTTACAAATTTGTTTGTAAATGACTTTGGCCATAAATATCGGCTAGCTTTTAGTGACCATTGAGCATCTGTTTTTGGAGTTTTGTGAAATGTATATAGACCATAGCATCGGCTTCCGGTAATTCTAAATTGCCTGCATGACTCCCAGAAGGATTTGTCCCTTTGAGAGCGATTTAAAATGTCCATAGTATCCATTGATAGTGAGGAAAAAACCTGTTTGCAGCAATCACCCATATCCATTACAGGATAGTTTCAAATTTTTTAGTAATAAATGTGTTGTTAATGTTAAATTTGTTAACTGTACATTTTCATTCTGAGTTAAAACAGATGTATCACCAGGTAAATGACGGCCTAATCTGTGCAAGGCTATAGCTGATGTGGGAGCACAAGCAATGAATCTAGATCTAAAATTGTATTCAATATTAATCAATAGTAAATCTTATATAAATATTAAATATGTACCTTATTAAATCAGCAAATGTCAGTTCCTAAATTGATACTTGCAGTTGCATGTGTTTGTTTGTGACAATCAAATGTATCAATTGGCTTTGGCTTGTACTGAGCCAAAGTAGGCTCTTTCAGTTTGGTCCATAGGCATTTTATGTCAGTTGAAGATAAAATTTCCACATCAGAAATTAAATTTCTAAACAAAAAGTATTTTTCCATGTTGAATACAGTCATACATGGAGAAAGCTTTAATATAAGTTGTTTTATGTCAAGTTTATTAAACTCTTAAAGCCCCTCCTAGAACTTGGATCTGCTACTAATATAAACTGAATATTCTATGTTTTATGTTTTCTGCCCTGGATAGGATGACGTTGCAGGAAACCTCAGAATAAACTGAATAAAGAGTAAGCTTGTTATAACTTATAATAATTGAATAGTAACTTACCTATTCAGGAATAAATGTATTGCCACCACATGTTTACAACATCTAGAAGCTCCAGCCTTACAACTACAAGTAAAATTTACTATTCTACATCGTGGATTAGTAAGTTCGCCATTAACTTCGTGCGGCATTTCGCTAATGTGTGAAGTTTGTACAACCAAGTCTTTAATTTGGATGACAGATTCCTAAAATAAAATATTATAATCATTATACTCTAATTTATTACATATATTATTGAAATAATGATTTATAATATATTTTTAATGATATATAAAGCTAATTTTTTTTAATTCTACTTACCATTTCAATCTTTCCGCAAAGGATAATTTGTTGCCCCTTTAAAATCTGTTCACCTTCTACAGCACTCCGAGAATTGAAATTACACTTGGCATAGTTGAAAATGTCAATCAAAGCCATGGTTTAATAAATAAAATAAATACCTATATTTAAATTTGTGTTGACTAGACGTCAATTGACAAGGCATTTTTAATTATATGAAATTTATAAATAGTAAATCAAATTATTATTTGAGAAACTCCGTGAAATGGCATACCAGCTGATATTAGTATCCCGAATCGAACTGGGGGGGAAACCGCCAGCCCAGCATGACATCTCTTGGTGTTAATTTGTTTCCCCAATAGAGATGGGATGATTCGATCATTTGAATCGAATCAGTCAAATGATTCGTTCATTTGATTCGTTCATTCGGTCACTTATTTAAATTGTTTATTATCGTTCAAAAGATTCGTTTGAATGAACGAATGGTTCGTAACAGTATCATACATTCATACTATCATACTGCTGTTACGAACGGTTAGGTTCAGGGATCCAAAAGCTGATGTACTTTGATAAATAACAATAGTCAAATTAGTATAGTAATAAAATGTATTTTATTAAACCAGACAAAATAAGCAGAACAGTCGTGTTGATTGTGTAGTTGAGTGAATTGTAGCTCGTTCTAGAATGATAATCTCCGTGTAAGTTGTGTGTAATGGCTGGTGGCTAAGCGGCCCGCTCGGTCTTGGCGGCCCTGGTACATCTAACTCAGGCTGTCTCGCTGTCCCCTATATGTATGGTGGCGGCGTCCTTTGAAAGCAGGCGGCGCGTGTACAGTCGTTCTTGATATGGACCTCACGACTAAAAGTGGTATTCTAGTCGTAAACACTTTTGGGTGTGGTCGCATTCCTGTTGTTGTTATGAGCAAATACATGATATTACGTAATCCCATTACACTGCTACGAAACATACCTGTCATAACTGTCAGTATGACTTTATGACCCATTATCAACTATTTTTTTTTTCAGTTTTTCTAATGATCGATAATCTTATATCTTCAATATACACAAGTGACAAGCGTACCCAAATGAGTTAATAAAAAAAACATGTATTATAATATACCCATTTGAATACAATAATAGTTCTAAAAATCTAAACACAACACACAACCAACTAATGACTATAAAATAGTGACTATCTATGTCCACATATATAGTTTGCTTCTCTGTAAAATATTTTTATCTATTAAGACCAAAAATAATGAAATTATAAAACTATTTTTAAGTGGGAATAATATTAAATGAAGAACTCTTTCCATAATAATACAAAATTATTATTAATATTTCAATATTAGGCATTTGACAATTGACTATTGTCTATTACACAGTTAACACTATTGTTTTCTATAGTATGAAATTAAAATTGTTGTGAGTGTAAATTGGTATGATTACCTATATAAATATATATATATGTACAATATTTTATTTTGATACTTTTTTTAATTATTTATTTATTGATTGATACATAATACATCTATTAACGGTAATAATAATAATAATTATTATTTTTTAGCAACCATATTTTTTATTTAAAGTTCATTATAATTAAATTTAATACATTTTTATAATACATTTCTACAAAATTCAACTTGCTTGATTTAATGTTATTATATTATTAATTTTAGTTCAAGTACTAAAATTGATGTAAAAAATTAAATCATAAAATGTATTTAACATTTCTTTGATAGCTTAAAATATCCATTAAAATTGTAAATCTTTCAGTCTCATACAAGAATAAAAAAATAAAAAATAATAATATTATTATTATAAACATTAATACATAGATTTGTTATTGAAAACACTTAACAATCATTTTTTTTATTTTAATTAATAAGGTAAAACTAATTAAAATTCTCACAAAGAAAAGAAGTCATATTTGGAACCATTTTACCATAATTGATCAAAAATTTGCAAAATGCAGTTATTGAACCACCACCATAACTAACTTTATTGGAAAATTTCCAATAAAGTTAGTTATGGTGGTGGTTCAAGTGGTAACTTAATTCGTCATATGAAAACAAAACATATAACAGTGCCACTTGAACGAACCAGCCCGCCCGTCCATAAGTACATCACAATCAATAGTTCATCAATCGTCAACCAGTCCAGGCTTCTATGAATTCCTTCATTCAAAAACCGATAACAATTTCAAAGTCAAAAAAAATTGATGCACAAATTTCAAAATTAATTATTAAGCATTATCATCCTTTTAGTTTAGTCGAAGAGACAGAATTTAAAAACTTAATAAATTTACTGGCACCACATTTCCGAGCAGAAAAACCATATCTAACAGTTTAATACCTCAGTTATACAAGTCTGTAGTAAGTGAAATAAAATAAAAAATAAAAAATATACAAGCCATTTGTCTTACTACAGATGCATGGACATCTTTAAATAATCAATCAATTGTAGCTGTTACTGCTCATTATATTGATGAAAATACAAAGTTGTCATCAATTCTGCTAGGATGTCACCATTTTCTTGAAAGACATACAGCGGTAGAAATGTCTTCTTTTTTAAAAGATATAGTGAGAAAATGGAATTTAGAGAATTTAGTGACAATGGTTGTAAGCGACAATGCATCAAACATCATTGCAGCAATTAAATTATGTAATTGGAGAAGTCTAGGATGTTTTGCTCACAGCATAAATTTAGTAGTTGAATCAGGTTTGAAATATAAGGATGTGAAGAGTATAATTGCAAAAGTAAAGGCAATTGTACAATATTTCAAACAGAGTAGCCAAGCTTTAATCCGTCTTAATGACAATCAAGTAAAAGGAGGTCATCCCATACTAAAATTAAAACAAGTTTGTCCAACCAGGTGGAACTCTACATATGATATGATAAATAGGATTTTAAAAATAAAGGAGCCAGTTTTGTCCACATTGGCAGTCATAAATAATGATCTTAATAATATCACCAACTATGAATGGAATATTTTAGATCACCTATGCAAATTATTAAAAATATTTTATGATATAACAAATGAAATAAGTTGCGAAAAATTTGTATCCATATCTAAAGTTTTAATATTTTCAAAAGCAATGTCCAACTATGTCTTAGTTTACTGCAATGATCAGAGTATGCCATATGAAATAAATTCAGTGGCAAATATATTACATACAAAATTACAACAAAGATTCAATCAGTTTGACGATAATGATGTAGTCATACAATCAACCCTACTGGATCCGCGATTCAAAAAACAAGGGTTTGTAAATGACAGAAAGTATGAAATTGCCTATGAGTCTCTGTCACGTAAAGTTCAAGGAATATCTATTGGGAAAGATAGTCAAGAACCAGAGATCAATACACCATCAGTGAACCTGCTGGATCTGAAACAATTTGGAAAGATTTTGATAGCAAAGTGAGCAAACTATCTGCTGGTGGACATTCAACTGTGGCTGGTGGTATATTAGAACTTGACCGGTACTTGGCTGAACCACTCTTAAAAAGAACAGCGGATCCATTAATTTGGTGGCATGAAAGAAAATTATTATACCCAATACTATACCTATTGGCATGTAGAAGATTATGTATTGTAGCAACGTCCGTCCGTTTCCATGCGAACGTATATTTTCAAAGGCTGGCTTGGTGTTGACTGATAGAAGGTCTAGACTGAATACAGATAAAGTTGAAAAAATATTATTTTTAAATCACAATTTAAGTAAGACTTAATTTGTTATTTTTTAGTATTACAATAATGATAATGTATAATGTTGTCTAATAGATGTAAGCACTACCTATTGACTATCAAAAAAATTATTATATATTTAATATTTATTAATATATTTATTTTATACTTATTAGTAATTTGATGTAATTTTTGAATTAAGAAAAAGAAGAATTAAACTTAAAAATAGTTTTAAACCTCAATAGGTATAATATAATAATTTATTAATTAATATTTATTAGTAATATAATGTTTCATCATCATAAAACTATAAAAGATATTTAAAAATAATAAATAATAAAATAACTTTAATAACTAATCAAACTTTATTAACAATTAAAAATTACATATCAGTCTTTTTCTTTTCAATTGATATTATGGTCTACTATCAGAAATCAGTTATCACTAATATTACTACTGTAGTAGTGTCTACTGCTACTACCAGCGCTTTACGCTTGAAATCAGAGTTGAGAATTTACGTCATTCGGTGATTCGGTCTTTTGACCGTAAACCGATTTGATTCGTTGGGCTATTATTGTTCTGTGACATCATCAGTCAAACCACTCAAACCGAACTGAATACCGAATAATCTAAAAACCATATGACCGAAACCGAATCATTTAGACATTACATTCGGCCGCAATTCGGTCACTAGACTGATTCTGTCATTTTGATTCGTTCGTTCGCGACTGACCCATCTCTAACCGGAAATGGTACCAGAACAGGCACTCACGCCTCACGACCGACACGCGACGCACCACGAACAACGGTGCCGTAGATCGCACAGACGATACTCGACGCGGACACAGAAAATGGCCGCACGAACCACACCGACATACACGTCCGACGATGAAAAGCCAAAATAACGTGACGGCCGTCGAATCACCAACACACTGGCAGCGATGGTAATGGCGCACCCACAGCGACCGAAAACGAATCAACGGGTCAGCCAAAATCGCACAACACACGTGGAAAATTCAGCGCGTACGTCCGCGCTCAACAGAGCATATACGGATCGTCGGAACGAAACGAGAGCGACTCTTGGCCTGGACTGTTACATGTGCAAAGGTCAAAGTCAGAGCTGCGATTATGACACCGGCGGTGACGACGATTGCCGAAGCTTGTCGTGATCTAGCTGGACTTTGACCAGGTTCATCTCCGGCGAAAATATGTGTCGCGAAAATGTGCGGTTCAAACATCCTACCCCCCCATGGGAGGCCCAGGCTCCCATAGGAATTGAACGGATCGGGTCGAATGGACTGGAGCGGTGTCTTGAGATGATGCATTGCCGGGGTGATGCTATTTACCATTTCATTTTACAAAAAAAAATAACATGTTGAATACAAATAATAAATTACAAATAATACACAATCTAAGGAAAATACATAAAATAATAAAACAAATGACGCATATGGCACCTAAATATTAGAAATGGAGTAAGAGTAGCTAATGACTGTTTAATTAATAAATGCTAGCTCATTTTGAGTCTATATAAAATTAGAATCAGGAACCACGTTTTGGGAATAAGCATACAATCAACGAGCAATTTAGTGAGGTTGTTAAGATTCCAAAACGTTATTGGGTGGGTAACACCACTACTTTAGCAACCGGTCGAGTGATTTGGCCATTACTCGTCAACAAACGCACAACACGTACGACACCGTCGTTACCAGGTAGTAATTCAAGGATACGTCCGAGGCGCCATGCCAATGGTGGAGATTGGTTGTCAATGATTACTACCATGTCGTTGATCTTGACGTTGGGGGCTTCCGTAGTCCATTTAGATCTCCCTTGAAGCGAAGTCAGATATTCGGTTGACCAACTTCGCCAGAATGCTTGATGGCATTGGTCGAGCAGCTTCCAACGTTGAGTTAAATTGACGCGTGACTCAAACGATACTCGGGCAGGTACCGCTAACAATGGTTGCCCGATTAGGAAGTTTCCAGGGGACAAATATTCAAGGTCAGTTGGGTCCGTGGTTAGTGGGGTCAATGGTCTTGAATTAAGCACCGCCTCGACGCGTGTGAGTAAGGTAGTGAACTCTTCGTACGTAAGTACATGGGTACCCATGGTACGGATTAACAGTCGTTTTGCTGACCGGACCGCTGCTTCCCACAGGCCACCAAAATGTGGCGCACTTGGGGGGTTAAAATACTATTGAAATGATGTGCGCGCTTCAGAAATTGCGCGTTGACCTCCCGGGCTGTTAATCAATAGCTGAAGTTGCTTATCCGCGCCGACAAAATTCGTGCCGCAGTCCGAGAAAATTTCTGACGGTAAGCCTCGTCGCGCGACAAACCTGTCAAAGGCGGCGAGGAACGCTTCAGTTAATAATTCTGTAACCAATTCTAAGTGCACTGCTTTAACCTAAAAACATACAAAAACGGCGATGTAATCTTTATGTACGCGAGATTTTCGGAGTTGCACTTCATGCATTTGAAGTGGGCCAGCGTAATCAACCCCTACTCTTGCGAATGGTCTACTCTGCTGTACTCGTGAGGCTGGCAAATATAGGTTGCGGCGGTTTGGCATCAAAATGCACGCAGACCGGAAATGCGCGGGTGACGGTGTGTAAGACAGATTTAATCGACACAATCCAGAATTCGCACGATATGAGAGCTGTTATTATTCGCGGACCAGCATGACACGTAATCTTGTGCCATCGGCGGCATAATCGACAAATGCGATTGTTTGGCTAGTAACATGGGATGTTTACACTCATAATTTAAATTTGAGTAACTCAATCGCCCTCCAACGCGGATTACCCCAGATGGATCTAAAAACGGACGTAGTCGACGTCAATAGCTCGTGTGCTAATGTCTTATAGAAACACTGTTGTGAATCGTGGATGAACCGGGGACCTTGCCAATATAGGGATAGGCTGGACAACAGTGACGGTAGGACGCCACGCGAGGCACAATCTGCGGGGTTTTCTTCCGACTTTATGTGGAGCCATCGACAATCAGGCATTAGAGTAATGATTTGATTGACGCGATTGGAATTGCATACCTTTGTAACGGTATATTACATATAGTATTACTAGTATAATTAACAAAAATAGAATCAATCCTAATAAAACGTACGTCATATAATATTTAGTGTCTTCTGAATTTCCACTCTGCCTATCTATTTCTTGGTCTATCATTGATTGGATGTCACTCAATGAATGAGCTAACTCATGTACATTATCCAATTTCAATAAATCATGTTTTTGTG
>CARXXK010001379.1:0-31007 GCA_949089665.1 Macrosiphum euphorbiae
CAGGGGCGTACTCAAGGGGGGTTCGTGGGGTTTGAACCCCTCCCATGACCTTACTAACCGATGCACTTTTGTGCGTTCTTGTTTATACATAATATAATTCACAGGAGCAATTTTCTAAAAAAAAATTTTTAAGAAGGGAAAAAATAAACAAATATATTTATTTTCAATTTTATATCAACATGCATTATACAACGATTACAAGCATTATCTGTTAAGAACTGTATTATGATAACCAGATAAAATTTAAATCAAACATACAAGGTGTATTGATAAGTTGTCGTCACTCTGGACCCCTATACGTATACACTCTTGATTGAAAATATTACCACAGTTCTATAGTCACCAGAGCGCGCTTCTTGTTCCTACAGAATTCATTCTGTTAAATGCAAAATGTCTTAAAACTTCAGAATTAAAATGCTAATATTTTTTAAAATTGAAGTCAGTATTTACAAAAACATTGAATCATAAAAAGTTTTTTTTTGAGTTGGTATAATAAATTTGGAGCCTGTAATTATACATTACATTTGCATTTTATTCATTGGCAATATTTTTATCGAGTAGACATCAATTAGAAAAAAATATTATGTATAATTTAGTCACTTCTTTGGATATTTGCATCCTTCTTAAAATCTTTAAATTAAATTAAAACTATTATGATTCTACTCCTAATTCTAATAGTAGTCTGGTAGAGTGGAGTATTATTTTCTAGTGCTCATAAAAAACTAAAAACATGTTTAAAATATTTTGCATATTTTATTTTATGATTAGGTATATTATTTATATTATAATATTATTCAATAATAGTTATCTTATAAACTTCAAACTAATTTTGAAAAATTGTTTAGTTTTTTTGGTGTTTTCTTGTTTTTAGCACCTTCTCATTTTTTTCTTTTGTAAGTGAATATCATTCTTGTTTTTACATAATGCGTTATGATATATTTGGTTAATATTTGACTGTGTATTGAGCAACCAACCTTTGTCAAAAATTTGTTTATATATTTCTTCAATAAATATAAATTATGTTAGAAAAATAAACAGTGAAATATGTATATGTAGTTTTCAAATTTAAATGCAACATTAAAAACATGATCTATTACCGGGACAGCTAGTTATATTTATTATATTTAGATATTTTACACTATAATCTAGTACAGTAGGTACTTCTCAATTTTTTTTGTCATGAGGCTCCCTAAATTTAATGTATAACTGTCAAGGCCCCTTAATCAAAATTATTAATTGTTTTTTCTAAATTAGGTATATACTAAAATTACATGTACTATTTCACACAGATAAATTATTAAAATGTATAGTAGTTTTATACACTTTTGAAAAATATTAATGATAGTATTAAAATTTAAGTATTTATTCTTTTTCCATAAACGCTTAAAGTCAAAAAATAAAAATAAATATAAAATAACAACATTTTTTACTAGTGTGCCTGGAAGTTCTAAGTACATTGAACCCTACAATAATCTTAAAATAAAACATGAACACGTTAATCAATCGGAATCGGAATATTGTTCTTTAAATAAACATTTTTCATTTTTGAAATTTATTTTCTGTAGAGTACATTACCATGTTTATATTTAATATTTTTAAAAAGGAGGTGACAAAGTCCCCGTGATAAAAAACAAAATGTTCAACCCCCCCATTGAAAATTCCTGAGTACGCCCCTGCGTACCTCGTTCGATACATTGGCGTTTCCCGAATTATTTCTACTTTCATCGTTTCTCTTTTTATAACACGAATCTATATTATGACCGTTTTTATTGCAATATGAACATGTAACTGTTTGTGTATTATAATTTGTCGGCGGTTGCGTAAAATTATTTCTATAGATGGACGGTTGTTATGTCCGTTGCTCGCGTAGTTAGGTCTCGAATTATTTCTACATTGTGATGCAAAATGATTTCCATTGCAATTATAACATTTTATTGGTGGTCTATTAATCGGTTGAGAGAAGTTGTTTGCTCGCGGATAATTATTTCGTGCAAAATTATTCGGTCTTACAAAGTTACTTGGTCTAACGTTCCTGTTGTTCCTATTTTCATAATTTGATCTACGTTGATTATTGTTTTGTGAATAACTACTCGAATAATGGTTCCTATTTTCCTGTTCTAATCTTAGTTCTACCTGTTCTGACATAGCGATTTGTTTCGCGATCTCCAGAGTTTTAGCATTACGAGATTTTACTATCGTTCTAATTGGTTCTACTAATCCTTTAATAAATATTGCTAGAGTTTGGTCCCTTAATGTTTCATGTATAATTTTTGCTTCTGCAGACTCTTTGTTTAATGTGCTTACGGTACATAACTGATAATATAGTTTCTCTACTCTATGGCAATAATCGTTTACATCCTCATTGTGATTCATTCTAATCGAATTTAATTGAAGTTGTAACGACGATGCATTGGTTGTCACTTCGAATGCATCTGTTAAATATGCTTTTATAAATTGCCATTTTGTTACGTTTTTATATTTAATCATTTCTAATGCTCTACCCGTTAATCGTGTAGTAATATATTTTACTAATATTGGTGCACTGTTTGTGTCGACTAAACCTACTGCCATATCACATGCATTTATGAATTGGTAGATATCGTCTATCCCTGTGCATATTGGAATTAATTTGAAAGCGTCCTCTAATTTTATGGTTACTGCCATTTTTTTAATGCGTGGTTTATATATAGAACTTAACGACTGATGTTCAAAACTATCTGTAACTTGGCTACGTGTGACTACTCCTACTTGTGGACTTGGGGTTTTACTTGTGCTACCTACTAACTGGGTATCTACTATAATATTTAACTGGGCTTTCTGTTGGGCTTCAAACTGGGCTTGGGCTTCTCTCTGGGCTAATAACTGGGCTTCTAACTGGGCTTCTTCTAATACACTAGTGTCATACAATGAATTAGCTACGTTCAAGGGAGATGTATCTTCTTTGTCCATAAATTAACTTAACCACCTATTTAATACGTTAATAATCATAATAATACTCAATAAAATTCAATAATGCCCTATAAATACAATAATAACTTCAATAATATGCCCTCTAATAAATTCAATAAACTTCAATAATACTTCAATAAAAAATGCCCTCAATAAATAATAATCAATAATAACTTCAATAAAAACATGCCCTCAATAATAAAACTTCAAATAATCAATATGCCCTCAATAAATTCAATAAAACTTCAATAATAATCAATAAAATATGCCCTCAATAAAATTTAAACGGTTTACACCATTACACTTATAATCACTTACCTAGATTTATCTTAATATGTCTTAATTATGTTGCATATGTCTATGTAACAAATTTAAATAACTATTCACTCACAATAATGCTGCGTTCATGGCTGACGATGACATGTTGCCGATGTTGATGATGCTGCTGATGGATTTGTTGGTACTGCGATGTGACTTATTTGTTTTTGTTGGTTCCTCCTGGAGTTGTCTTCGCAGAAGAGTGATCAATTCTTCGTTGTTGACAGTAGCCTTTGACGGTTGCCTCCTTTGTGGAATCCAGTACCGACTGCGCCAGTGTTACATGCGGCCCTTCAGGGATTCAAAAGCTGATGTACTTTGATAAATAATAATAGTCAAATTAGTATAGTAATCAAATGTATTTTATTAAACCAGACAAAATAAGCAGAACAGTCGTGTTTGATTGTGTAGTTGAGTGAATTTGTAGCTCGTTCTAGAATGATAATCTCCGTGTAATTATGTGTGATGGCTTGGCGGCTAAGCGAGTCGTGTGTTGTTCACGTCTCTGGATACATCTACTCAGGCTGTCTCGCTGTCCCCTATATATATGGGGGCGGCGTCCTTTGAAGTGAGCGGCGCGTGTATAGTCGTCCTTGATATGGACCTCACGACTAAAAGTGGTATTCTTAGTCGAAAACACTTTTGGGTGTGGTCGCATTCCTGGTTGTTTTTATGAGCAAATACATGATATTACGTAATCCCATTACAATAATAATATTGTAGACTATAGTATCATCGGTATTTGTCAGGCAACCTTAACCACATCGTCAGATAATGGAGTGAGCCACGCTCCGTACGTTGGTTGGCCGATAATCCATAAGCATGCACCGAGACATCGTTGCTTTAAAATATATTGTTACGGATTTCGATATTATGTGGATGTTGAAGGATCGTGAATGCCAATATGTCCGTTTACAGTTGTAAGTTTTGTGTGAGAGGAGGTGTTCGCGTGCTCATCGCCCTGCTCCCACCTGTTAATTATATAGATTCCACCGCCACCGACCCACACTCATACAAGCACACACAGCGCACACCTGATTGTCAATATATTAAATCATTGAATTATTTTTGTATTGTTTTTATGTTATCTTGTGAATTATATGTAGATTACGCGTGAACGTTCGCCGACGCGACAGATTAGCACGGCCGCTGAAAGTTATCCAGACCAGTTCACGCACCGGTGTCAACGGAGAGCGCAACAATTATTTTTTCGTGTGCCGGTGGCTCGTGTTATTCAAAAATATTTTCATTGTAGGCGCGAATCGCCCAAGTTGTAGTTACATAAATATTATCATTGTAGGCGCGAATCACCGAAGTTTTAATTATATATATAGTATAATATAATATTGGTTGTAGGCGCGAATCGCCTTTCATGCCGAGCATATTATAATATTGTGAGACAAATCGCCATCATTAGTGTTGGTGTTCACAAAGCGCTGGACATATTATTAATTTATATTGTTTTATATCTTGTGCGACAACTCGCCACTGCTTATTATTTTTCATTACCTACATTAGTATTTTTTAGTGTTATTTATATTTCGCAAGTTGTTATTATTATTGTGTGTCGATTTTTAATGTATTATATAGGATAGGTAGCAGCTGGCCAGCCGTGCACCGTCAATATTGTGAGTAACATTTATTATTATATTCCATTACAGCTCTAATAGCTGCATTATATATTTTATACTATTGAGCATATTTATTATTCTTAGCGGCTCAAATAGCTTATTATTTACAATTATTATATTATTGCGTCTGTTAGACCAAAAAGGGTCATAATATTGAATTTGTATATTGTGCATTATATTTATATTATTGAAGCATATTTATAACATATTGTTTCAAAATTGAAAATACGCGTTTTGACATTTTATTATTTAAGTATACACACCTAAGTAGATACATTGTGTATGTTCTGGCGCATTCAGTTTTTTTTAACATTTAAAAAATCACCTTAAAATTAGCTTAATTCAACTTTTTTACATCAAAATTTGATATTTTTACATCGATTTTGAGTATTTTTTTGTATACAATTTATATACAAATACAATGATATTTCACATATTTTAAATGAAATTACATACATTTTAAAAAAATACAGAATTTAGAAATATGCCAAGAACATTATTTAAAACAATTTATACATGTTTTAAACATTACAAATATTTAGACACAACAACCAAGCAGCTTCCGTCATATATTTGCTTATCGTTATAGGAAATATAATATATATATATATTATGACAATTATTCCAATACGTTTTTTAAAAAAACGATAGTAGAAGACTATCGGGAATTTTTGTCACTCGCAGTATGTCTATAAACGGCTAACACTGTTAACGCAGTATGTCTATAAACGGCTAACACTGTTAACGCAGTATGCCTATAAACGGCTAACACAGTTAACACCTGTCCATACAATTTTTACAGTCATAATTTATTTCATTGGTTTGATTTAATAATATTATTTCATTAATTTAATTTAATAGTATTATTTCATTGATTTAATTTAATAATCGAATTGATGTAAAAATTTCGTGGACAAGTGTAAACCAGTACATTAACAGCTTATCAACACCTACAGCTCGGCATAAAGGATCTCAAGACCGAAACACTTATATAGTGCTTATATACTGCAAATAAATAGCAAAGAAACATCTGGATCCAAGAACGGTGAGTGGCCAAAAATATTATTCATTAGTATTAGTATTATTTATTATTTATTAATTTTATTAATATATTACGTTAATTTCTTACAAATCTCGCAAAAATTATTTTCAAATTATAGCAAAATTCCATATAAATTAAGTTAAATAAATTAGAATATATTACTTTTCATTCATAAGCTTTTTAGGCTGTCTAATTTTTCTATATAATAGTGAATTGATGCTAAACATAGAAAATGGATAGCAAATTAGCTGGTGGCTGGAGTATATATATATATTACGTTAATTTCTTACAAATCTCGCAAAAATTATTTTCAAATTATAGCAAAATTCCATATAAATTAAGTTAAATAAATTAGAATATATTACTTTTCATTCATAAGCTTTTTAGGCTGTCTAATTTTTCTATATAATAGTGAATTGATGCTAAACATAGAAAATGGATGGCAAATTAGCTAGTGGCTGGAGTACCTATATATTATGTTAATTTCTTACAAATCTCGCAAAAATTATTCTTACATGCTTATAGCAAAATTTCATATAAATTAAGTTGGTCGGTGTATATATTAATATTATTATTTCATTTCCATATAAATTAAGTTAAATAAATTAGAATACATTGCTTTTCATTCATAAGCTTTTTCAGCTGTCTAATTTTCTATATAATAGCGATTTGATGCTAAACATAGAAAATGGATAAAAATTTAGTTGTTAGTAATCTACTTAATAAATCCTGATTTTAATGTTCTACATAGCTTACATTTTGCAGACAATCTCTTCCTGTTGTGATTAGTTTTTGTTATAAGTGGACTTATATTATCCGTTTTTTGTTTACACTTAAAACAATATAGTTTGTTCATTTATAGGGAAAAAATTTATTGAATAGAATTAAATTGATTGAAATTAAAAATATAAATTACGTCGTTAAAATATTACTCGGTACACCACTATCAGAGAGATAACCATGGGGGTATAACGGAATTGGAACTTGTTGATGTCATGATAACAATATCCTGCGGGAAACGACTGTTTTTCGCACGGTCTTAGAATAATAGGTCTGGCAAGTCGACGCCTGAATGGTGTTTTTATTACGGTAAAAATCCGGATCTAGCGCAGTGCTGCTCTCTAGTAGTGTATTGTACGAACGCTAATATATTGGTTGTATAGATCTATATAGTAGATGGTGCTCTAAGCATTTCAATTTATTTATAATATATATATATTTTTTTAGATGTTATATTAAATAAGGGCATAAAATGTATAGGTATAATTTAAGTAAATATATTCTATATTCTGTATTATAGGTTATACCACCGTCTTAGAATAATATAATACAAAGTTAAACAATATAGGTTATAACTTATAAGTTATAACCATTAAAACTAAACAAAATGTATTAAGCTCAATGATATTGATATAATAAAATTATTTCAAAAATTGTCTTAGTTACTACATTTTTGTTACTTCTTTCATTTAAAATGCCCCAATTATGTTGTATATGTAAAAAGAATACTGAAGGTATTACTAGTTTTGTGGTGACTTGTAAAAGACTAGAAACTTGGGGAAATGTTTTTCAGGGGTTAAGTGTTGGACAGAGAATCTGTGAAAAACATTTTTCTTCGGCAGATATTGTGAGAGAAAAAATTGTAAAAGATTCTACAGGCAATATTTTGACTAAGGTGAGAAGTTATATTATAATAATAGGTACAAGTTATACCTAAGTCAAAATGTATTAATTTGTTTAAAAAGTTTGACTCAATTGATATGTGTAAAGGAATAAGTATACCAGAGGAACACAAGAAATACAAAACTAAAACTACTTGCTTTGATATAGATGGTCGTTTCCGGCATATAAACTGTTCATTAGTTTACAATTATGAAAAATCTTTAAAAAAAATTCCGAAACTTAAAAGTTGTAAATACTGCACAAAAGTAGGGTACCTACATTATCCAAAATAAAAAGTATAAACATACTCAACAAAAACTACATAGAATACACATACAAGTAACACCAAGTAAACTAGACAAACTTAAACAACTACGGAAACAAAGTCAAATAAATATTCAGTTAAAATAAAAATTAAAAAAGGTGGGTAAGTGGATGTCGCTCTGCTGTACAGTAGGTTACAAGTGGGTCACTGTATAATGGATGCTATTAAATTTGAATTCAATGATACAATATCATTGTATAAGAAAAACGATTCTGAGCGAAGACGGTATGTCAGTCTAGGTTTAATACAAATTATATACATATCTATGGTATTAAAAAAAAAATTGACCTATAATAAATTCCAAATTAATCATATCACATTATCACAATATCCATTAGGTACTTATAACACGTTATACATCAACATCAACAACAAACCCTGATACTATCATATATATATAATAGTACACTTTAGAAGTTTCAAGTAGGTACCCACGAATAATATTATATAATCACAACAAAATAACTAGGTTTTTTAATATGTAATTTCGTCCAAATTTGAATATAAAATGACTATAAAAGTAAACTGTGATTGTATATTTTTTAGATTTTTCGGTAAGAGAATTAACTACTTACGTGGAATCTTGTTTTAAATTTTCAATCCTTAGCTATAAAAACTGAACATTTTATAATTTATTAATTACGATGATTAATAATTTTCGAGATTTTGAAAAATTCTATCAAAATTCGATGTTAAAATGCTTATAAAAAAAATTGTGCCTATGTATTTTTAATATTTTTCAACTGATATTGTAACAATATATCAGGAGCCTTGTATTAAATTTTTACACTTTTTGGCCCAACAGATAAAACTTAATTGATATTTATAGAAAAAAAAAACGAAAAAAATTGAAAACTGAAAATGTCCGTAAACGGCTCAAAAAGTGTCAAAATATTTTCAAAATTGTAGGGTGTATAGGAAATGCTAATATAAACATTCAGTGAAATATCATGTATCTACAGTAATTCGTTTTTTAATTACAACAAAAAAGGAAATTGCCACATGAGAAATCGAGTGAATATCCAATGTTGTAAAAATTTGAATTTCAAACGCTCATAAAAATTTAATTTGACTTTCCGGTAGAGATTTTTTTATTGATAAAGGTAGACAATCTTATGAGTAATCTTGTATTAGATTTTCAAATCTTAGATTTAAAAAGAAAAATTTTTACGAATTCTTAACTCAAAATAATTTGCTAATTTTCGTGATTTTTCCATATTTTGTCAATTTTTGAACTTTAAATGCTTATAAAAAAAATTGTGACTAAGGATTTTTAATATTTTTCATCTGCCTTTGAAACAACATATTAGGAGCCTTCTATTAAATTTTCAAGCTTTCGCAACCAACAAATAAAATTTTATTGAAATTTTTAGAAAAAAAACTAAAAAAAATGGAAAATGAAAATGTCCCTAAACAGTTCAAAATAAATCAAAATATTTTGAAAATGTTATCGTGTATAGAAAATGCAAATATAAACAACCAGTGAAAATTTCATGTATATACGTTCATTTGTTTTAGAGTTACACCAATAACCAAAATCGATTTTTTGGAAAATCAATTTTGCGTAAAAATTCCCGTTTTTCCTTAATTTTTATGTTGTTTTTCCCGGCGCTTGTGAAAACTACTGGGAAATTTTAAATTTTGACCTCCCCAATGCACCAACGATATTCACTTTCCAATCGAACAAGATACTGAAGTCGAAAATCGAAGCATTATTTCGACTACTTATCGTGTATACAGATACAAAAAAAATAAAAAAATAAAAAAACACACATCATTGTAAAATCAATACATTCATCGTTTCACTCAGAATCTAAAATAGATTGTCAGAATTAAGAACTAACTTATAATATATTTACATTACGTAATAGGTATATAATATTATTATTTATTACTAGGTATGTATATATATATACCATGATATATAATATAATAATATTGATGTGCTTAGTGTACCATCTAGCTTTATACAATAAATATATAGACGATCGTTGGCTTTAATATTAACCACTAGAGCGCAGCAGAGCGCTAGATCCGGATTTTTAGTGCGAAATCGACAACAGTTCTTTGTGTAGATAACTCTTGAGTTGCATAGGCCTGGTTTTTCGGTTTATAACAATGATAACGAGATTTCCGGTTCATAAAACGTGCCTGTTACATCACAAATATTATAATAATTTACATTCGATTTAAAAATGTTCTCAATTGTAAATATTTCCTTTGACCAATTTGTCTTTAACTTATTTCTATAAACATCAATTATTGAAGATAATCTTACTCTATCATTTACTTCAAATTTCGGTTTGGAATTACAAATACCATAATCATAAACAGTGGAAAGCAGTTCTTTCTCGTTTTTCTTACTTACATCAGCAGGTTTCATTTTTATTGTTCTATGGTATGTATTATTATATGTCTTAATAATCCTTGGCAATTCAGTAATCCATACATTATTTAAATAAAGTACTTTTTTCAACTTATCACCTAATGTTCTGTTAAAACGTTCAACCATAGATGCCTTTGTATCGGTGCCTGTACTATACATTGTAATGTTATATTTGTTTAGTAATTGTTTTAAATCTTTATTATAAAATTCTTTACCTTTATCTACATGTAATTTTTTTGGTACACTATGTTTAAATATTTGTGCAAATGCTTCAGATACTTCCAATCCACTTTTTGTTTTCAAAGCTACAGAATAAACTTTTTTAGAAAATGTATCAATAACATTAAGAATATATTTAAAACCATTATTAGCTTTATACAATGTCTTATGTTTATCATTAACTTTAACTTCATTATATTTATTTCTTAAATTATAATTGGGATCACTATCTTTAGATTTCGGTCTATAAAAACAGTATAAATCAGCTTGCCAAGTATCATTTATACCTCTTTGTATAAAATGTCTTGTTTCAAAATGTTTTCTAGCCGGTTTAAATAATTCATAAGCTTCTATAAGTTCTGGTGGTTTTGATATATTATTCTTATTTGTATTACATATTTTACATACTGATAACCTCCTATATTTATTATTTTTTTTAATAAATTCAGGAATACCTATACTCCTAGTTTTAGATTTACAATTTTTGCAATAGTCCATTTATTTAAGATGTATATATTTTATATATTTTCTCTGATTGTATTATTAGTAAGATCATAGAAAAATTCGGTACCAGAAACTAAACAAATATAACAAATGGTATTAGCGGGCACATCTTCATTAAAATCTGCATGTAAGACAATACTTGTTTTAGATCCAGAAATTTGTGATGGTTGTCTACTCATATCAATTACAAAATATGGTCTGGTATCCTTAAATTGTGTTGGAGTAATATACATTAAAGATAAGTCTCTGTGTACTCTATTATAAACATTCTTATAATCCATTAACATATCATAAGCAGTATCAAATTCTTCTTTTTTAAAATCTAAGTTTAATAATTCTTCTGGATATCTCATACTATCAACACCCAACCAAATATTTTTCAAATTACAATTACTAAATTCTACTGGGTCTGTCAATTGGTTATTTAACCTACCTGTTTGAAAAGCTATGATAGCAAATAAAGGATTATGGACATTTCTATACATATTTGTTATATCTTTTTGTAGTGTTTTACCAGTAATATTACTTTCTTCAATACACTGCCATGATTTGAAACTAAAAATATACTCGTTTCTCTCTGACAATGAAACTAACTCATTTACCAATTTAATTCTATTCATATCACTATAAGTCACAATTGGTATCCTAATAAGTAATTTTTCAATAACAATTTTTCCAGCTCCAGGCACCACATCTGTTTTATCATTCTTACCTCTAAATAAAGCATCATCGTCACTACGTCTTAAAAAACTTATTTCAAAAACTCCTCTATATACTGGATATACAATATCTTTAAAAAATCCTAAACACAAATTAGACAATTTACCAGTAACACTAAAAAAACCACCACCACTAAATCTTGATTGAAATCCATTATTTATTGTTGGTCCACTCTCGTTGGCAGAATAACTAACCGTACCTTTAATCAAACCACATCTACCAACATTATCAATTCTATCTAATTCTTTACCATGTTTTTTAACAGAAATTGACTCAAACAAAAATCCAGGAAAATTGTCAACTAACATTACATTTGAACCTTTAGGATAGCTAGTACCATCGGCCTGTACAACTTGACCAGAAATTCGAAATTTTGCCTTACTAACTCTTAAAAAACTATTTTCTTCATTTATGTTAAAATTAGTAATCTGATTAGGTGCATTCAGATTTGATGTTGATATAGAGTAAAATACTTTATCCTGTTCACGGATAATAGTACGGTCATATTTTGCAAATATATTCTCCATTTATAAGGAAAAAAAATGTAATAAAATATTAGTAAAATAGTTCTTGAGGAATGTTTTCTTTACTCATATCATACAAACCTTCTAAATGAAATTTACTTAATAAATGTTTCTTATAGAATTTTAAATGAATTATTTTACCACATTCACATACTACCTTTTCAATATTACAACTTCTACAACATTTTTGGTTTTTACTAAATTCAGTCATACTCTTGTAATTTTTACAATTTAAACATAAATATACATAACCTGATTTCAACGACTATAATAACGCATCCTCATAAAGTTAGCCAATATTATAATTTCGATTCATTTTATATATTTATTTATATACAAATTTAATTTACAATTTTCTCAGTTTTAAACTTAATTCATAATTTAAGTCATAATTCTTAATAAAATCTAAACACAAATGACCGCATATGGGTGGGTCTGTATAAGTTTGTAGTTGATCAGTAGTGTAATATAAATCATCTTTTCCTAAATAATTTACAATTGCTTTAACTGGAGGTGAGCGACCATAAGAGTCAAAATATATTTTTTTATTACCATTTTTTAACCATGCAACCCAATGTGAACCAGGCTGATTAGAATTATTTAAATTTAATATTCCACATTCATTTTTCCAAGGCTCTGCCGGTAACTTATCTTTCATAAAACAACCTCTAAAATTCTTAATATTTTTTCCTGCTTTAATAATATCAAAATTAGTTAATGGTTTTATTTCTATCTCTTTTTGTTCTTTTTTTTTTGTTTTTTTAGACTTGAACCAATCTGTAAAGTCTTAATATTTCTAACATTTTCTTCCATCATCCTATCATGTCTTTCTGTCTCATCTCGTTTTAATTTCTTATCTTTTGCATCAATAACAGTATTTGCAATAGCACTAGCGCCTCCGGCCAATGCACTAAGGGCACCTATACCTGCTATAATAAGAGGTAAAAAACCACCTACTTTATCTTTATTTCCAAATTGAGATTTTGTAAATTTTAATCTCACACCTTTTTTGTCTTTCTTAGCTTTAGTTAACTTATTATTTTGTCTATCAGTTAAATTAAATTTGTTTTTTCCATTACCAATCTGTATATGCTTTAATTGAATAACTACATCAATTTTGTTTTTATAAGCTTTTACAAGCTTTTTTATTTGAGAATCACTCAAATCTAAATTAATTTAATAGAAATAAAATTCAATAAATCAATTTAAATTCATACCAAAATACCTTTTTGCTCTCATTGCATTTGCGGTGACAAGGGCAGCTGTTTTTTCACCTATAGATGCATCTGAGGCTAAAAACCTCTTCATTGCTTTATCTTCCAAAATTTTATCTCCAATATGTCTTGTTTCAATATCTTTATGTTCTTTATAAAAATAATCATGTTCCATTGCTGCCTTATCTAGTTCATTTACTGGTTTTTTATTTTTTTCTAAATCAGTAAAGGGGCCAAGATAATTATATCCAGGCCAATGCATTTCTGGCATAAATTTACTATTTAAAAGATCGTTCATAAGACCTGATCCCTCAACAACTTTTTCAGGCAAACTTGATATATAAGATATTAAATACTCAATTCCTTGCGGAGTCCTAACTAATCTTGCCAACTTAGAACTAAAATAATTTATAATATTAATCTTTTCATTATAAAAATTATCATGGCCTGCTTTTTCCTCACTAGCAATAAAATATAATCTTTTAAATAATTCATTTAAATTATGCATATATTTATAATCATTATGTTCTCCTTCTGTATATTTTATTAAACCTTCTCCTTCTTTTTCTTCCTGTGAAGCAGTCTCTATCTGATCTTTTTCAGCTTCCTTGGGTGATAGATAAGGTTTTATATCGTTCCACCAAATATCAGCAATCATTTTATTATATTTTTCACCTTTATTTGATTTAACACTTCTTGATTTACTATTATTACCTTGAAATATTGAATCCGTACTAATCAATATTTTTTTATAATTATCAAAATCTTCCGATTCATACCATTTTGATGTCAAAAACGCATTTTCACATAATAATCTAAATAATCCTACTGTTCCTTTATATGTTTTTCCATCTATAATTAAATTATCGTCTTTGAAAGTTACTACATCTTTTCCAATCATATAATTATTAGTCTTAGCGTTATGATATATACCATAAGAACTATCTTTAATACGAGGTAGATACTTAGTTGTTAATGGCCCTAAAACTATCGTAGGGGTTGTTGGTGTTTTTGGGGATCTTATTTCTAAAGGTGGTTTAATTGGATCTGCCAACCTTAACATTTCAGGGTGCCTTAAGGGTACTAGCATTTTGTGAATATCTTCATCAGTTTTAATATTTATTTATTTAACTTCATTAACAGCATTTACAATATTCTTTAACTCATTCGTTACAGGACCAAATGATTTCTCTTTTTCCTCTTCAATATATGTTTCTTAAATTTGCATTTTTTAACTTCTTCTTCAGACTATCCTCAAGTTTAAGTATTTCATCTGCTTCTTTAACTGTCATTACAGATCCACCTCTTTTTCTATCTTTTTTTCCAACTTTTTCTACTTTTTTCACTCCTTTTAAAAAAATATTTCTCATTACCTTCATATCCATTTAATATAAAAAATTTTAATAAACAAATTCATATTTTACGTTATGCGTTTACGTTATGCGTTTACGTTATGCGTTTACGTTTATCTTGTTGAATTTATTATAAATTTGTTTATCTATTAAATTAATCGATATAAATCCAAACTTATTTTTCCAACAAATTGAACATAAAGATTTAAATTTATCAAAAGTTAAAAAATTACTTAACTTATCTTTCCATATTTTTGTAATATAAAAATCTGACTCCTCAAATAAAACTAAAAAATTACAATTTTGTCTAATTGATCTTGCCTCTAATAAGGTATAATTCTGGCCAATATAAATACATGAAATATTTTTGGATCTGGATCTTACAAAATAATCTTTCATTCTTTCCTGTTTTTCTAAAATATAATCATCAAAAACAACTAAACTATTTGGTTTACAATCATCAACAGAAATTATCTCTTCATTGGTTATATATACCTCTTTATATATCTCATTTTTCAAATTTGCAAATATTTCTTTCATACCTTCATAAATTGGCTGATCTATATTTTTTGTAAAAATATAAAGATTATCAAAAGGAACCCAATAATTAACAATAATATTAAATAATAAATTAGTTTTTCCTGATCCAGAAGAACCTATAATCAAACAACGCATAGGCCTTGGAAAGAGTGAATTTGGTATATCATTATCTTTAACTAAATTAAATACTTTAATTTCATAATTATTATTCATTTAATATAAATAAATAATACAAGTCTAAAAAAAATTAAATTTCTATTAAATTTTTTCTTATTAAATATATAAAAATAAAAAATGTCTGAATTTAAAATGTCCAATTCAATTGACTCAATAGATTTAAAAATAAGATTAAATAAGCATGGACACAAATATAAATATATTAAATTATCAGAATTGGCAATTGATAAAAAATATGAAGTTACTGCTTTTGAAATCATCAACATTAATGGGCAGAATAAAGTATCTGTTGTGTTGGATAATGAATATGAACTCTTATTACCAGATAGATTTATAAAAACTATTTCTGAAAATATATATGAATTAAATGACAAGGAGTGGTCTACAATCTATATTTTTCATAGATATATAAAAACACTTGAAAATGGAAAATTATACTATCGTATAGAGTTCCAAGGTAATTCTCTAGACAGTACTGTAATTAAAGTATTAAATAAGTTAAATGAAGAAGATTACAAATACAAACATATACAATTATCTGATTTAAATATTAATGAACCTTATAAAATATCAACATTTAAAATAATAACTACAAAATATGGTGAAAGAGTTTCTGTTCTATTAGACAATAGATATATGCTATTATTGCCCTATAGTTTTGTTAATGGTATTTCTGAGGAAGATATAGACAAATATGATGGTGAAATGTATATGATGTACAAAGGTAAAAAAAATTTTAATAATGGGAAATCAATCTATTTAATAGAATTTCAGTAATAACATTTTTTTTTACTATTAAATGAAGTTAATCAAAATCATAAATTGGTGTATACGTTTTGAACATTATATACATAATGAAAACCAAAGTATCTCTATTGGATTATATGCTTTGTCAGTTGCCAATTCTAATGATTTAATTAAAGTAGAAAAAGACTGTGAGATAACAATTAACATTGGTATAATTGATATTATAAGTGGACTTTATACTGTTGAAAAGTTAAATAAATTAATAAAGCCATTAGTTATCTCTATTGTTGATAAACAAATCAAAATAGAATCTCCATTGTACTATAAACTAGATGAAAATTTAAAAAAATATTTAGGTTTTAATGATATATATTATTTTTCAATGACAAGTGAGAAAAGAATAATTTATTATCCTACTAGTGATGAATATTACATAAATATTGAATATGAATGTGAATTTAAAGTCGAAAAAGAGTCTCATAATATACCTATTGGTGTATATTCTATTAATGAAATTCAAAATCTATTAAACCTAGACAAGAACATTGTTAATACTAAAATTACAATAAATAATAATAAATATTTAATGATTTCAACTAACTATGAGTATGTTTTTGACTCTCACTTAACTGATTGTTTAGGAATTCCAGTATTTAATAATTCTACAAATTATAAAATTGAACAGCCATTTAAATATAGTAAAACAGGTACATTAATACCTAAATTTTACACACAAGGTTTCCTAAAAAATGTAAATGGTGATATTATAACATTAAAAGGCTTAACTTCAATAGAAAAGAGAAATTACACTATTGATCAATTAAATAAAATACTACCATCAAGTGTAAAAATAGAACAAACAAATAACTATATTACAATTAAATCTAGTGATTATTATTTATTGGATGAAAATTTAATATCAAGCCTAGGACTTGGTAAAAATTATACCTACAAACATGTTGATTCAGAAATTATAAACAGTAATTATTTTGAAGATAAGTTTATTGAAGTACATTGTAATATAGTTGAAAAATCCATTTCTAACCATAAAACTAAGGAATATTTGCACTCAAACGGTGATATTCTATGTGTTATTAAATGTGATAAAAACGGCCAATATATAAATAATGATATTAAATTTATTCCTCTAAATATGAATATAACAGATTTTAATCGTATTGAAGTATCTATTGCAGATCAAGATGGCACTAAAATAATATGTAATGATTTTATTACATATTTACTTCTAAAAACATAGATAAATTCTATATCTAACACGTCCCCCAAAAAGGGACACGTTTGTAAATATTTATATTTACATACTTATATAAAATGATATTAGTGACATGGTCGAATAATTCGACCATGTCAGAATTTATGGATTTTACAAAGAACCTGACGCTCACCCGAACAGGGCGAACGTCAAAAATAGACAATAAAATCATGGCCGGTTTTTCCGACCATGATTAGAAAAATTTCATTTTTTAGAATTTTTAATAATGAAATTAAATTTGAACAGATGTAATAATAAAAACGTCGTCGAATTATTCGACCGCGTTAGAATTTATGGGTTTTTGTAACACGTCCCCGAATGGGGGGACGCGTTAAATATAGAAAAAAATACATAAATTTATAGAATTTTTAAATAATAATGAAATTAAATTTGAACAGATGTAATAATAATAACACGTGCGTTTTTTTCGCACGTGATTATAAACATTTAGTCTTATTAATAGTCTTTAAGTGGTTAATAAAATCTGCTCTATCTATTCCGATATTCTTATGACCCCATGCCAATGTATCTGTTTTTCCATCAATTAAATGTCTTTTGTCATCAAACCAGTTTAATCCTACTTTAGTCTGCTTTATAGTACTAATTTCGTGTTTTTCACTACGTATCATTATCTGTTCTACATTTTTACATATATTATTTTCTAAACATAATTTATAATCATCATGAGTTATATTATTCTTAACTATATTTTTCTTTACTCCTTTAGCTTTCCTAATATATTTATTTGAAGCAAATAATTTAATTGAATAAGACTTTGAAGCAAGTCCAATAAAACTTTCAATAATTTTTCCATTCATTTCATCTTTAAACTTTCCCATTACTTTATTATTAATCTGAGATATACCATAAACATTATGTTTTTCATAATCAGATGTATCATATTCATCAATATTTGCTTTCATATCTTCATATAAATCTAATGTTTTAATTTCACATACTAATGAATCAGTATCACAATATAATAATTTAATGTTATCTCCATATCTTTCTTTCAGTTTATAAAAATAATCATACATTAAAACCTTTGAAATCTCCAAAATACATACACCTATAAAGATAGGTTGGTTAAAATTAATCTCTGTTCTATTCATTTCAACAGCAGACAAATTTTTACCGAAAAATGTAGATTTTTTAAAATTAGGTTTAGAAACATATTTTGTATATTTTATCACCTTCAGATATTAATCTTATATCCACATGTTTTCTTACATTCATCATTGTTCTTCCAAAAACAGAATTATTCATTAATTTATAAAACTCTTTCTCAAAATTATTTTTTGCTTTCTTTCTTAAATTTGTATTTTTTTCAATATATACTCGCATCCAATCAGACTGATAAAAACTAACAACTTTATGAATTTTTCCTAATTTTAAACCCGCCTTCAAAGCTTGCTGTAAATTTAAATAATGACAAACATAATTATTTTTATCATATAGTGTAGTTAATAATGTTGGTAACTTTTCACCATCAAATATGTTTTCTGGACAATATGGTAGATCATTATGTTTCTTATGAAGTTCTTCTGGATAAATTAAATCTACTTCAAAAAGGTAACCTGTTCCCTGTTTTTCCTTCATTTCTAAAATCCTATCCTCATCAAAAAAATTTGGATTTTCCCATTTAAAACCACGTTTTGGTAAATATTTTGACATAGCATACCCATATAAGTTATTGAAGTTATACTTCTTTACGCACTTTAGTGAGGAAAAAAAAAAGCGAACGGGCGGCGTGTACGAACGGGCGGCGCGTACGAACGGGCGGCCGTACGAACGCGAAAGCGTACATGTCCGTAAATAAATAAATATTGTCATGGTAATGTTGTTTTATTATATATTATAATATATATATATATATATCTGTATATATAAAACAGTAAGCTTGATTGACTGCTATCAACGCACAGCTCAAACCATTGTCCATTGGACGGATCTGGCTGAAATTTGGCATACCGATAGCTATTATGATGTAGACGTGCGCTAAGATAGAATTTTTCGAAATTCGCATTTTAAATAGGTGCTCAAACAGGGACATTGAGATTCAAGATGGAAATTGGAAATTTTATTTTAATTTATTAATAGTTGCCATTGGTTACAGTCTACATTAGAAATTAGCATTTATTTATTGGTTGCCATTGGTTATTCGAGCAGATCAGGTACAAGCTTGCATCAAATCAAATTATTGAACATTGCTTACCAGGGTGGCTGAGTTGCACTTACCTACCGCAGAAAATTACACCCAAAAGGAGTTCAACAATCATAATTTTTTTAAGAGTTGTAATTTTTTTCGAGCAACCAAATTTTTTTTTAATATTTTTTATTTTTATTATTATTATTAGTATTCACTCACAAATCTATTGTCTGGATAAAAACAATACTACAAACAATTATCCATCGATCTGTCGAATAAAAATATAAAAAAAATAATAAAACTATCAATAATAAATAATTCCGGATACTTCTTCTCATTTTTTAAATTAATTAATATTTTTTCTTTCTTTTTCACTCACTCACGTGTACCATTCAAAAGAAGTTTAACTTCCCGCGCGCGTACTGGTAACACACATGGTTTTTTGCGTCTAAATACTGTATATATACTGAATCTTTATTTTTATCAAATTTTTTACCCATATATTTATTATTTGCTTCACTATATCTATTTGAACACTGGGATAAACCACCCCGTTTAGCCCTTTCAAACATTAAAAGCATATCTACATCAGTAATTAATTCAATTTTTTGTTTTGTAGTTTTTAACATACAACTCCAAGCAAATCCGGGTGTAGTATAATACCAAGCTGGATCTAATCCATATGTATTTAACGAAGTCTCTCTAAAATATTCCATAACATCAGCTAATAAAAGTACATCTATAGTGTTGTATAACATATTAAATTCTTGCATATTTTTTATGTTGAAATACTTCCAAATTTCTTCAGCATAATGATATTCTCCATCGGTAATATTTTCACTGTTTAATGAATTATAAAAAGACTCTTTGGGAGGTAATTTTGTCTCTTTATATTTATCTAATGAAGACATATAATCGTATGGAAAAGGTAATTTTTTTGTTAATAATCTAAATAAATACTTTCTTTCCAATTCACTTAAATTATCAGGAACAGTTTTTTCAAACCATTTTTTTAAAACATTAAAATTACATAAATTCATATTATCAGCTAACTTAGACAAAGAACTAGGTTGGAACCTATAAGAATCTAGGAACCTAAGTTCAATATCAGAATATTGAGAATACCTTATTCTCTTAGAAAATGAAATATATTTTTCCTCGCTTGTGGGAATAAGATCTATATCACCGGTATCCAATCCTAATTCTTTAACTAATAAATGTGAATCATAACCTGAAAAATTATGAAAAAAAACAGGAATAAATCTTGGAACTTGAAAAGTTAAATTACAATATTTATGGGCAGGTCCCCTATATAGACCTGTTAAATGATCATGATCTCGAACTTTATAAAGATTCTCTTTTATATAATCAACTATATTAATATCTTTCCATTTAAAGTCACTTGAAATATAGGCAGGTACACTAGTTAATTTTTCTTCACAAATATGACAAATTGTTGCATTTTCATACTCTTTTTTCTGTATCTCGGTTAACTTATTCATTTTCTTAACATTATCTAAATAATTTTCAGCTATATATATAGCATCTTCTCTTAATTTTTTATATAATACTTTTGGAGCATCTTCACCAAAATATTCAAAAGTTCTTTCAAAATCACCATTGGCATATACAATAAAATAAACAAAACTTATTGCAATATGTTTCTGAATTTTAACTGTACTACAATTTTTCTTTCTCTCACTTATCTGTTTTATAACACTTTCAAAATCTGCATAAATAACAAAAGGCACTTTCATTTTATGATTAAAATTTTTAAATTGAATAAGATTATTATATTCATTCGGCATTTTCAACCGTGATGTCTTATTTAATGCACAGTAACTCCTATGATATAACAATTTTTCTTCAGTTTGAAAACTATTTAAACACATTCTGCAAAGATATCTCTTTTTACAATTTTTTGTAATTTGACCCTTAACTAACCCCCATAAATTTTTTATTAAACAATAATGTGTATTATCACCGTCTTTCAAAAGTAATAAATCAATATGTACTTTTTTCTCATCTTTCGTTACATATAAGGGGTTTATATTATATTTCTCAACATGATGATAAACATTAATAGATAATCCACCTTCAACCAAATTTGTTTTATTAACACTGTTTAAAAAACTAGGAATCTTACTAACTTCCATTGGATACTCAATATCTATAAACATATAATTAAACAAATTTTCATATTTCTTATATTTTGTCACTCTTTGCGGATCTTTCTCGACTGGATATAAATGAGCTAAGATTGACCATAAAAAACATTTATCATCATCTTCATTTTTTACATTTATAACTGCTTTTCTGTTAGCTATTTTTACTGGAGTTGGTATATAAGAGCTACCCTTTATGGGAGCATATTTATTTATGGCTACATTGAGAGTGTTAATTGAAATTAACACCCATTGCGATCCTCTTAAACTATCTGAAACACGTTCATGTTCATATAATATTTTAGCTTTCATTTCTTTATATATTTCATCTAAATTTGACTCTGGAAAAATATCATAATTCGGTGTTTGCAAATATTTAACTGCTGATTCTACAACATCTATAATACCACCTTTTTCATAAGTACAAATAACACATAAATGAGCTTTTACAGACTTATGTTTAAATAACCATTTCTTAATAAGACCAAAAACAGATTTCTTTGTACTATCTATAAAATCAGGTATATTTTTAATTCCAGTTTTATTACCAATTTCAAATTGAGTATGTCTACTTTTAAAATTTTCTTCGTAAAATGTAGCCTTATAAATAGATTGTTCCTTACTGGGTTGCTCTATTATATCTTCATGAAATTTAAATGGAAATCCTGTTAACCAATAATTTTTTTCTTCGTCAGTTAATTTAAAAATAATCTCTAATCTACTGTCATTATATGATGAATGCTTTATTTTTCCAATTAAAATACTATACAATCCTTCCAAATTCTGAGTAGCAATTTTCTTTCCATATTGTATGCAAAATGTATAGTTTCTTAAAAAATGTTCTATCTGTTTATCACTTTTATTTAAATATTTATTATGTGCTTGAAAAAACTTAAACCATTTTGAAACATCTATGTCTTTAATTTTTTCTCAGTTTTTATAAATCTTATTGAAACCTGATTATCCATTTATTAATATAGTTTATTGACAAAGTTATTTTTTTAAATAGAAATTTTTGTTTTTATTTAATAAGTAAATTTTTTAATAATAAAAATTATTCTTGAGGAGTGTTCTCTTTACTCATATTATCCATCCTTTTTGAGTGAGATTTAGTTAACAAATGCCTCTTATGGGCTCTTAAATGCATTACTTGACCACATTCACATGCTACCAATTCAGTGCTAACTTTGGTTTTCATACAACCTTTACACCATTTTTGGTTTTTACTAAATTCATTAACGCTCTTGAATGTATCACATTTTGAGCATAAATATACATCTCCTGCTTTCAAAGACTGCAATAATACCTCATCTTTATTTATCAACTCATAGATACGGATAATTTTATTATTTCGATTCATTTTTATATTTATTTATATACAAAATTTTTTAATTACATCATGCTACTAATTTTGTTTTTGAGTTTAAGTTTGATAGCTAGTTTTTCAATATCTATAAAAATTACCATTTCAACTCAATACAACATCGGCAACATTACAATCTGATACAACATCGGCAACATTTCAATCCAATACAACATCTCAAAATTTAGATTAAATACCTATTGCTATTCGACATTTTCTGTAAATAAAAGTGAATTGACGCTTAGTACAGAGAAAACTAGATAGAAACAGGTATACATGATAGCCAAGTGGTTTCTTTGCTATTTATTTGCAGTATATAAGCACTATATAAGTGTTTCGGTCTTGAGATCCTTTATGCCGAGCTGTAGGTGTTGATAAGCTGTTCATGTACTGGTTTACACTTGTCCACGAAATTTTTACATCAATTCGATTATTAAATTAAATCAATGAAATAATACTATTAAATTAAATTAATGAAATAATATTATTAAATCAAACCAATGAAATAAATTATGACTGTAAAAATTGTATGGACAGGTGTTAACTGTGTTAGCCGTTTATAGGCATACTGCGTTAACAGTGTTAGCCGTTTATAGACATACTGCGAGTGACAAAAATTCCCGATAGTCTTCTACTATCGTTTTTTTAAAAAACGTATTGGAAAAATTGTCATAATATATATATATATTATATTTCCTATAACGATAAGCAAATATATGACGGAAGCTGCTTGGTTGTTGTGTCTAAATATTTGTAATGTTTAAAACATGTATAAATTGTTTTAAATAATATTCTTGGCATATTTCTAAATTCTGTATTTTTTTAAAATGTATGTAATTTCATTTAAAATATGTGAAATATCATTGTATTTGTATATAAATTGTATACAAAAAAATACTCAAAATCGATGTAAAAATATCAAATTTTGATGTAAAAAAGTTGAATTAAGCTAATTTTAAGGTGATTTTTTGAATGTTAAAAAAAACTGAATGCGCCAGAACATACACAATGTATCTACTCACCTACACACACCACCTGCACACTAGTACTCACAGGTCTTGCTCGGCGAACCTGTCCAATTCCTGTTGAGTACTAAAACAAATACACACACAAGGTGCACAATCTGGTCGGTGTGCGACAGGTATTATACGATATATTTACATACGTATTAATATTTCGTAGCGAAGAAAATAAGGTAACCGGGCTCACGTTTTATTATTAAACGTTCCCGGCCTAAACAGGAGGGTTTAAAGGTTTAAACGTTATTATTAGGGCTGTGCATTTTTAAGAAAGTGGATTTTTTTTGGTGATTGTGAAACTTAGTTTTGGAAGTACATAATTTGAATTATGTAACCACGATCCATTTATGAAACTTTTATTTTATGCATTTTTTTTTTTGCATATAATGACGTTTTAAATTTTTTATTTAATTTTTTTAGCCATGGGCATAACTAGGCTTGAATAGTTATAGGGGCTACAGTTCTAGCAAACCAAAGTGTAAAATACACAATGGGGGCAAAGCCCCCCACACCTCCCTAATCAGCTCCACTGAAATTTAATAGTTACAAAAACTTTACTAAAATCAAGTATCAATACTTCAAACGCTCATAAAAATTTAATTTGTCTTTCTTGTAGACTTTTTATTTTTTGATAAAGGTAGACAAATTTATGAGCAATTTTGTATTAAACTTTCAATTCTTGGATTTAAAAAGAACAATTTTTACCAATTTATAACTTAAAATAATGTTCACATTTTCGTCATTTTTAAGTATTGTGTCAAAATACGAACTTTAAATGCATATAAAAAAGAAAATTACTTATGTATTTTTAATATTTTGTTACAACTTATATTGTAACAATGTCAGAGACGGATTTACACAATTGCCGCCCCTAGGCAAATTTTTTTTTGCCGCCCCATTAAACTTATCAACGAGAAAACGTATTTTTAAATAATTATTTAACATAAGTACTAAAAAAATAAATCATAAAGACTGATACTAAACAATAATTAATGGCATTTATGTTAATAAACTGTTCTAATAAAATGTGTTTATAAAATATAGTGTTTACTTACCAGTAATTTAAGTACCTAGTATACTAATAACCGAATATGAAGTCTATCCGCCTTGAATGTTGTGTTGAAAATAATCGAATGTCTAATCAGAATAAACCTATTTTTTACTCGGCCGCCCTCTATTTCATAGTCCCGAAGAAAAATAAACAATTATTACATAATTTTATATTTTGGATAGAAAAAGTTTTATTTTTATACACATAATGCATAGTACGTAGGTACGAGTATATTATATAAAAATATTCACAGTGACTGGTTTATAATTAGACTATCGTTCCAATACGAATCGATCGTCACCCTTATTCGTATTAAATATATCATATCTGTATGTATTGTGCGTGTAGTGTGTGTACGCCACCATGCGATCAAACGAACCACGAGCGATTATTAATAATTATTACGACTTAGCAAAAAAACAAATTAACGAAATATGTTATCTATGTTTAGTATTTAGATAATAGATCTATGTTCCGGCAGTCGTTCGATAATTTACTTGGACGTTTATTGTTATGTATTATAAAATAAAGAAGAAATTATATTAACAAGATTATTATTATACTTAAATATTAAACATTTTTTTCCATCCGTCAGAGTAATCACCGTACATTAGAAAATCAAAAAGAAACTTAGAGTATTCTCAATAAAATATTGGCCTAAAATTGCCGCCCCTAAAAATTTGCCGCCCTAGGCAACTGCCTACTTTGCCTGACGCTAAATCCGCCACTGAACAATGTAATAGGAGCCTTGTATTATATGTATTTTTAACTAATTACATTTTATTGACATATATGTATAGAAAAAATTTCAAACTAAAAATGTCCGTGAATAGCTCAAAACAAGTCAAACATTTTGAAAATTGTATAATATAAGGAAAATGCTTATACAATGCTAAGGTATAAACATTCAGTGAAAATTTCATGTACTTCATTCTAAATAAAAAATAACAAATATAATCACAAATTCAGTCCACAACGACTATAATAAGTAGTAGGTATACTATTAATTATTATTTATTATAATATATAAATTGATAAATTGTATAGTAGTATAATATGTAAGACGTTCATTATGCAAGTACCTACACTATACTGATTATGGACTAATGTTAAACGCATGAATAAAATGCTTAAGATTCCTGGATCTTTTATAATAAATATGCGTCATTATTATCTAAAACTTTTGGAAGTTACGTTACTACCCAACACGTCAATAACAATATTAAGTCAATGATCACAATAATAGATCGTGAAATAACAAAGATCTATATAAATCATAAAATATCTACCTTATGAGTTGTGAATAATTATATGATTTCAACCAACAAAATAACGTGGTGGTCGAAATGTCAGGTGCAGCAGAGGCTGCACACACATGCAGTCACTAAAATTGCGTGTAGTCGAAATTTAAAAGTGTGTTATCCCAATTAAACCTTTATAATAATTTTATTTATAATTTTATATCCTCACATTTTTTTTATATTTTAATGGTTTTTTGCCAAACCACATTTTAACTATTATCTACTACACAGACACACAGTAAACAATATTTTGTGTTGTTACTTCTTATACTCTTATTATTATTATTCATTGTTATTGAGAGTAGCTATTTTTATTATTATCCGCTTAGTAGTGAACGGTGGTATATATTATACTAGTGTTTATCTAGAAATAATTTAGATTTGACCGATTTGAGACTATGTGTGTTGTAAGTACGAAAATGTTCATATTTTATTGACCGCTTATGTATGTTCCTCGTGAACGCATCGAACAACAAAATGGCCTGATTTTCACCGCGTTTGGAACGTGTTCAGAATAGAATAATTAGCCAGGATTCGTGTAGGGCGTAGGACAAACGCGAACGATCTGAATATAAGTAACAGGAACGTATGCTACGAATGCGTATAGTATAATCTACAAAAAAGTAATTCACAGAAGTAAAAAATGCTCTCTGAGAGTAAGTTGAAACGATTGGGTGAACAAATAGAATTTTGATGATAATAAAGAAGTGAAATCAATCTCAAAATTCTGTGCCTAAAAGACCCATGGTTGAAAAGGTAGAATTTTGAGATTAATAAAGAAGTGAAATCAAACCCAAAATTCTGTGCCTCAACTTGAAAAAATATCAATTCACAAAAATTTCAAGATGCTCAACTGTACAAACATTGAAAAAAAAAATTAACACAGAACGGCGCGAATTATAGATTGTCAACAAAAATTCTCGTTAACAAGTCGACAACTCCGATTTATGGCTATTTTCATCATTTATATACGCCGTTATGTTTTTTTTTTTTTCAATGGTTGGGTTGTACAGTTGAACATCAATTTTTATGAATTGATATTTTTTCAAGTTGAGCCGCAGAATTTCGGATTTGATTTTACTTCTTTATTAATCTCAAATTTCTACCTTTTCAGCCATCGGTCTTTTTGGCACATAATTTTGAGATTGATTTCACTTCTTTACTAACATCAAAATTGTATTTGTTCCCCCGCAATCGCTTCAACTTACGCACAGAAAGCCATTTTTACTTCTCTGAAGTACTTTTTTGTAGAATTCAATTATTTTTCCGAAGCAACATGGTTATCCTTGGTTTGGTTGCCTTGTGGCTACAACTATGGACTGTGTATTAGCGCTATGTGCTAGTTACGAGCCATAGAAAAGTCACCCGTGCGGGGGCACCCAAGCGCCACGCCTTAGGACTTAGGAGTATCGTCTATGGACCACCAGCACCTGAGCCAAAGCCCCGTACCAGACGGCACAGGTCTGGAGCCACCACGAGGTCATGACCTATCCAATCACTTCCTGTTTTTGGTTACACGCAACCTCCGCTAATTTTATCCAACTGTAGACCATCTGGGAAACCAGGAAATACTGCAACACCACAGGGGGGTTTGGTACAGCTAGTCACTGGAGACCTTCACCTGCCAGCTTCGGCATGAACCACCAGTAGCGGCTGCTACAGCCACCACCAAACCAAACTAGCACTGGGCGCCTGTTGGCAATCGGGCATGTGCCCAAAGTAGAAGGGAACCGACGAGTGGTCATAGAGGTTGGTGTGGCCAGGAGTGGCCTTAATGGCCAGAGTGGTTGGGGTGACCGGAGTGGCCGGAGTGCAGGCCCGGGCTCCGGCGTGAGCGGCTCTTGCGATTACACAGCATAGCGCGGTACGAAGGATCAACGGAACGAAAAATGAGAATCATAAAACTGCAGTTTTTAGCTTTGTCTCTCTCGCACTCCACATACAACCAACGCGTGCGATTGAGAGGTCCAAACACAAATACAAAACTTAATGTATAATAGTCTCGATATCGTAATTTATGTGATTTTTTCTCGATGTTTCTTACTCACAGGAACGAGTCTCTAGCGAGGCTCTTCAATATTTTCGTATAGCTATGTGTTGTATGTGTACCCTAATTTATAATAATAATAATAATAGACATTTTAATATTCATAATAATAGGCCAATGAAGCAAATGAGCTGAGGCAGCATATTGTAATATAATATAAAAAGACGCAAGCACCGCGATAACGGGGCTGTGGGAGCCGGGGGTGCTCAACAGTATCACACGGTCCCGACTGTCTAAGTTATGTGATGATTTTCGTATTTTTCCCGTAATTACTTATTGATTAATGTATAATAACTAAATAGCAAGACTTGGTAAATGAACTCTTTGTGTTTTATTACAATTCAATATACTAGATAAGTTTTTTTTATAATAATAATGTGGTTTAATTTACAAGTGAATTGCATAATATACACAAAATAATAATTGATAGTGTGCCTGGTGTACAATAGATTTAAAATTTAACAATAAATTATAACAAGACTATAGTATGGGCTGATGTACAACAGTTTATGAATCACAATAAAATATATTGTAAACTTGCCATTTAATAAATTATAATAATAATATGGCTAAATTACAGCTTTGTAATAACAATACAAATAATAATTTTGGTACTCACAGATGTTTGTGGAGTGTAGACTGGCCAGTGTACTTCCTGTTACAATAATATTTTATACAACAGTACCAAATACATAAACAATTTAAATAATAATTAAAATATAAATCACATAGAATAATAATAATAATTCGACTATTTGAACCGCTATGTTACATTGCTCGCTATAATGCAGAGCGCATTATCTAACAAAATGTACCTAGCTAGTTACATAACAATAAAAAATAATATTTTTCTTCGCTCGCTATTAGGCAGAGCACACTATTCGTTGCCTTGCGATTTATACAATTTAAAAGGCCTTTAATTTTTCCGCACAGACGATAATAATATTTTACTCGCTATAAAGCAGAGTGCACTATTTAAACAAAAAAAACGGAATTAATACGACTTGGAGGTATATAAAGAGACGCACAGGAAGAGGCAACGCGTATGTTTAGACGTTTTGTACGTACTGACTATTATTTTATGTGTGTGTGTGTGTGTGTGTGTGTGTGTGTGTGTGTGTGTGTGTGTGTGCGTGTGAGGTACGGTATTCATTATCATATTATAATTTATATGTTATGTAATATACCTCGCGCATTTGGTTTTTGTCACTGCGATAGTAGGCCTTATCTGATACCTATTGCTGGCTATTATAATAATATTTTTGTTGATGATATGCGGAGTATAGGCGTCAACAGGGGCAGTGCGGGTTTCCTGGTGAGAGTGTTGAGACACGTATGTATTTGTGAACGTTCCAGCGAGACTCGTATTTTGATGTATTTGTTTCTACATAATAAAAGTAATTTTAATAGTTGTGGATTTTGATTGGTTATTTTGTGTACCATCGAGAGATAACAAAACAAATACAAAACCCCGAAAAATATTTAATGATATAATGCTAAAGAAAATGCCACAACCACTTATTGACGATTTCCTAGGCGACATCATTTATATTACTTGGCTAACCATGCTTACCATAATACTGGGGTTTATAGGATACAAAATATACCCCGTCATTATCAAAGTAGACATATTAACTGTACCCCCTCCTATTCCACAAAGATAAATTACACTTAAATAAACATAAAAATAATTAATACACTCTTTTCAAATTAATAAAACAAATTGGTTGTATAAAATAATCACAATGTTAGACCGATTTCAAAATATGTTCGAACATCATAATAACAAAAACTATATATAATCTTTTATACTTACTCAAAAAAAAAAATTCATTTCACATGACTGAAATCGAATTTTTCAAATATAAATTAACCTAAAATCTTCCGATATATAAAAAAAACATACTGATGTTGTTCACTTTATAAAATCAATTTCATACAAATGTAAACAGTGAGATGATAATAATAAAAAAAACTGTATCACATAATAAATACTTTATTTTAACACGAAAGTGTTTTTTAAAAAAAGGCATACACGACGGTCAACCAACACATCACCAAGACTACTAAATACCATCAGCCACAAGTAAAGGATTCAAACAACACAATACAACGAAGAAAGGGAATGAAAAAGTAAACTCAGCAGTCAACAAACAGCATCTTTAATCTTGTATTTTTTTATTATTTAGGATTCTTTTCTATTATTTTTATCTCATCACCCTACTTCTTTCCATAAAAAATAAAATTATAAAATAACATACACCTACCTTATTATATCGAAAACCGCTCGATAGACAAAACAAAATAATCATAATGTGACACTGCAAAC
>CARXXK010001380.1:0-30859 GCA_949089665.1 Macrosiphum euphorbiae
CCACGGGAAAAACCACCGAAAAATTAAGAAAAACCGCTAAAAATAAGAATTTAATTTATAACCCTTTGTTTATCACAATAGAAACGAATAAAAAATATTTATTATATAAAAAGCATTTAAGTGGATGTCGCTCTGCTGTACAGTAGATTACAAGTGCGTCAATGTATAATGGATTGTAGTAAACTTGAATTCAATGATATTCTATCACTGTATAAGAAAAGATTTGTCAGTAGATATTTTATATTATCATTAATTATTATATCATGCAAGTTGAATAAATATTATAATATTATAATTTTTTATTCGTTTCTATATTAATAAAAAAAGCGTTAGAAAGTAAAATCTAATTTTTAGCGGTTTTTCGTAATTTTTCGGTGGTTTTTACCGTGGCATTAAATAACTATTGATAAAATCGAAAAATGACCTCTTTAAAGTACCGTCTTGATCCAGTTCGCTAAAATATAAGATACTATAATATGTGGGAATCGAAGGATTCCTTCTAGTAGAAATTTTATATACAAAAAAGCCTGAATTTTTATTTTACTTTAAATAGTGGAAATTACGTTTGAAAAATAACAAATATTGTGCATTATTCAAGTGCATATTTTAGCTTTTATAATTATAATTTTGATAATCGGGCTTTGTTCCAACCTACAAAATTTTCTCTTCTTTTAAATAATAAAAAAAGAATTAATGTAACCCGACTATTCTACAGGGAGCTTGAGTTTCCCCTATCAAGGTCCACACACACTGTAGTGGTGGCCGCGGTGGTGGTGGTAAAATTTGTCTGGACACAATTTACCCCCAACGAAGCAGGATCCCCAAGACAAAAAAATTTACCGCCACCGCTGTGGGGGCACTGGGCAGGTACCTTAAGATATGGGCATAGGCTCCGACGACCTTAATTGGGTCACAATTTATCCACACGCTTCGTATAAAATATTTATTTACATATTACTACCCGGAGATTGGCCCACATATGAAATCTGTGACGTCCCAACTGAGGTCGATATATACATCAACGCAGGAATGAAATACTGATGTACTTGGTTATTATGAGTGTTTATTTAAGTACAAAATTACAATGTATATAAGCTATGGTGGAGATGTGAGCGGTGTTACGACCTGACTCTGAACTGATACTATAAGACCGTGAGTGGTTTTACGACCTGCCTCCAAATGTCTTGAGTATCCCTAACCGTCTGCCGAGCTCTTGTCCCGGGCAGGGGCGGATCCAAGGGGGGGGGGGGAGGGGGCAAGGGCCCATGCCCCCCCTCCCCCGTAGACTGGTGGATTTTCTATTATATCTATTTTCGGCAGCCGATAAAATGTATTGTTTTGCCGATAGCGTTTCGGCCGTGTCCGTTTTTACCGGTCACCGTCAAAAAGCTAATCTAATCTAATCGAATATTTAAACTTGTTTGATGCAATAAAATGTCTGGATGTTTGTAGTACCTATCTATTTTATTATTGACGATATTTATTGTGTAGTGATAATTTGTTAGTTGACACATAGGAAAAAACTTTCTAGACTACAACATTAGGTACTCTCAATCATATGAAATTTATTGATTAAATGTTTTTTAAAAGCTAATTAATATAATTACCACATTGTTAATATTTAATTATAAATAAATACAAGGCAATAATACTTATCATTAAAAAAATGATTGTATCGTAATTTATTTTCAAACATTAACAATAATATCATTTTGTTTTTGATTTGAAACAACATACCCATGTTAATGGTTCTTTGAAAAAAATATAGATAAATACATTCAGTAACTATTGTTTGATAATAATTATTTGTATCGATAATTCGAAATATTTTTGTTTTATAATATTTTAAATATTTTATCTATAAGTAAAACTTGTAAAACCGTCTCCTAATAATACGTAATAATAATTATTAATATTTAAATGTCTATTTTCCAATGAAACATGAAATAATTCTTCAATTAATGAAGAAAAAAATGTAAAAAAGACCTACCATAGTTGATACTTAATACAGGAAATTATACACTTTTTAATTTCGTATTCCACACACATAATTTTAGTCCCTGTCGCCTATAGATACTGTATCAAGACTGCCACGGATGTAATTTGTGTGGTCATCGTTCCAGCCTACGCATTAACGATTGACGCATTACCAAAATATGATTATTATTAAAATAATCATTTTTTACTCTTTTATATTTGTATATCGTCGTGTTCAGTGTTTCTGTAAATATAACATCCGCCTATTCTTGAACCCTTCATCCTGAGCTATTCAGCGAGCCTGTCTCCTTAGGTTTGAAGGAGGAAACCCCAACCCATTTCCGTTCTTTATGTCCGACTATGCCGGTCTACCGTATAATATAATAACTATGCACCTGTGGAATTGGTTTTATTGTAACGTAGTAACATGCTTACTACACGATTTTCAACTTCAATATCTTGTTCGATTGGAAAGTGAATATCGTTGGTGCATTGGGGAGGTCAAAATTTAAAATTAACAGTAATTTTCAAAAGCGCCAAGAAAAACAAAAGAAAAATTAAGGAAAAACGGGAATTTTACGCAAAATCGATTTTTCACAAAATTAAATTTGGTTTTTGGTGTAACTTTAAAAAAAATGACCGTAGATACATGAAATTTTCACTGATTGTTTATATTTTTTATATATATTGTTTATGATTGTCTATACACGATGACATTTTCAAAATATTTTGGTTTATTTTGAACTGTTAGGGACATTTTCATATTCCATTTTTTTTTTAGTTTTTTTTCTAAAAATATCAATTAAATTATTTTTGTTGGTTAAAAAAGCTTGAAAATTTAATAGAAGGCTCCTAGTATATTTTTTCAAATTCAGATGAAAAATATTGTAAAATCCTTTTCTTTTTAAATTTAAGATTTTAAAATGTAATACAAGATTCCTTATAAGATTATCTATCTTTATCAAAAAAAAAATGTCAATAAGAAACTCAAATGAAATTTTTATGAGCGTTTGAAATTCAAATTTTTAGGATATTCACTCGATTTCTTTATTTTGTGCAACTCTTAAACAAATGACCGTCTAATGACTTCCAAAGTGTATTATTATATTATATCTATGATAATATCACGGTTTTTTTTTATGTATAATGCGTTATAAGTACCTAATGGATATTGTGATATGATTAATTTGGAATTTATTATAGGTACCTATTATATAGTTCAATTTTTTGTTTAATACTATAGTTATATATATAATATGTCTTATACTTAGACTGACATACCGTCTCCGCTCAGAATCGTTTTTCTTATACAATGATAATATATCGTTGAATTCAAATTTAATATCATCCATTATACAGTGACCCACTTGTAACCTACTGTGCAGCAGAGCGACACCCACTTGCCCACCTTTTGTTAATCGTTATGTTTTGTTTTTCGGTACCTATTTAATTATTTTTTATCATCGCTTTTCATTTATAATAACGTTTACAAATTTCAACCGTTTTTTTTTCTCAAATATAGCGTTACAATCATAACGCATAATCATAATTTGCAAGCCATGCCTATAATGATTACGAGTGTTTGGTATTGTTATATTTTATTGTTTTTGGTTTTTTACTGAAAAGCTTCGAATACCCACTAGCTATTAGTTCATAGGTGCATCTAGATGAATATTTTTGGAGGCGCACAAATTTCAAAGAATTCAGAGACCCCCAGTTCCTTAACACTGTATTCCTATAATAATATAGGTGCAATAATTTCAAATTTATATTTATGTACTATATTTTAATATTAGTGAAACAGTAACGAAATAAGAAAACAAAAAGTGCTACTACATGACCAGTTTACAACTTGCCAGATCGTATGACTATGGTACTTGTCACGTCTTACTTTGGTGGGCAACTTGTCACGTCTGTAATCTCACATCTATAGGTCTTATTATTTGTCTAATATCATGAATTATTATAGAAAAGGCATTGGTAGTAATGGAAAAGTTGAAAGATTTAATTTTCATAAAAAAAAATCATGGCAATTTTTTTAACACACAATAAATTGAACCGTCAAGAACTGTCATCGAAAAAGTTATTAATTTCTTACCCTATGCTCTAAGTTGTTTTGTCTATTTATAATATTATTATGATTATTGTAACTCGAATAGGTAATAACTAATTATCTGTGACCAACATTAATTAAGGATAATTTCATAATATCATGTTATAGCTGTGAACATATTACCGAAATTCCTATACTTATTAATTATTATACTCAAATACTGTACAGTAGGCTTAGGTGTGCGCACAGGGGGGGGTCAGGGTGTGCCCCCAGAAATGTTATTATTTGTGTCCTAAAATTAAGTCCCAGAGCATAGGGATTATGGGGCCTGTATTTTAACTGATATTACTAGAACAAAATTTAATTTTTTCTAAAGTATATGGAAAAAAATAAAGCAAATTTCGAGATAAAAAAAAAATATAGTATAACAAATTTTAAATTTGGGTAGAATAACTAATTATGATTGTATAACAAGTCGATGTTATTGACTTCCTACAAAAGTATAAGCATAATAAATAAACATCGCAACGATCTTAGAAATTTATATTAGATCCGAGGGAGTAATGTAGTATATTATTATAACTTGATACTAGTAATTATATACCACCGATTAATATGACGTACATGTCTTGTTAATAGAGGGCACAACATATTGTGGGCACCCTCCTGAAATTCAGGCGTGCGCAAACCAATGAGTACCTATAGGTATTGCCATATCGGTAGCAGTGTAGTACGACATTTTAGATTCTGAGTGAAACGATGAATGTATTGATTTTACAATGATGTGTGTTTTTTTATTTTTTTTTTGTGTCTGTGTACACGATAAGTAGTTGAAATAATGCTTCGATTTTCAACTTCAGTATCTTGTTCGATTGGAAGGTGAATATAGTTGGTGCATTGGTTAGGTCAAAATTTAAAATTCCCAGTACTTTTCAAAAGCGCCAAGAAAAACAAAAGAAAAATTAAGGAAAAACGGGAATTTTTACGCAAAATTGATTTTCCAAAAAATCGATTTTGGTTATTGGTGTAACTCTAAAACAAATGAACGTATATACATGAAATTTTCACTGGTTGTTTATATTTGCATTTTCTATACACGATAACATTTTCAAATATTTTGATTTATTTTGAACTGTTTAGGGACATTTTCATTTTTCGTTTTTAGTTTTTTTTCTAAGAATATCAATTCAATTTTATTTGTTGGTTGCGAAAGCTTGAACATTTAATAGAAGGCTACTAGTATATTTTTTCAAAGGCAGATGAAAAATATTAAAAATCCTTGGTCACAATTTTTTTTTATAATCATTTAAAGTTTAAAAATTGACAAAATATGGAAAAATCACGAAAATTAGCAAATTATTTTGAGTTAAGAATTCGTAAAAATTTTTCTTTTTAAATCTAAGATTTGAAAATCTAATACAAGATTACTCATAAGATTGTCTACCTTTATCAATAAAAAAATCTCTACCGGAAAGTCAAATTAAATTTTTATGAGCGTTTGAAATTCAAATTTTTACATTGGATATTCACTCGATTTCTCATGTGGCAATTTCCTTTTTTTGTTGTAATTAAAAAACGAATTACTGTAGATACATGAAAATTTCACTGAATGTTTATATTAGCATTTCCTATACACGCTACAATTTTGAAAATATTTTGACACTTTTTGAGCCGTTTACGGACATTTTCAGTTTTCAATTTTTTTAGTTTTTTTTTTCTATAAATATCAATTAAGTTTTATCTGTTGGGCCAAAAAGTGTAAAAATTTAATACAAGGCTCCTGATATATTGTTACAATATCAGTTGAAAAATATTAAAAATACATAGGCACAATTTTTTTTTATAAGCATTTTAACATCGAATTTCGATAGAATTTTTCAAAATCTCGAAAATTATTAATCATCGTAATTAATAAATTATAAAATGTTCAGTTTTTATAGCTAAGGATTGAAAATTTAAAACAAGATTCCACGTAAGTAGTTAATTCTCTTACCGAAAAATCTAAAAAATATACAATCACAGTTTACTTTTATAGTCATTTTATGTTCAAATTTGGACGAAATTACATATTAAAAAACCTAGTTATTTTGTTGTGATTATATAATATTATTCGTGGGTACCTACTTGAAACTTCTAAAGTGTACTATTATATATAATATATGATAGTATCAGGGTTTGTTGTTGATGTTGATGTATAACGTGTTATAAGTACCTAATGGATATTGTGATAATGTGATATGATTAATTTGGAATTTATTATAGGTCAATTTTTTTTTTAATACCATAGATATGTATATAATTTGTATTAAACCTAGACTGTCTAGGTTAGGCTACCGTCTTCGCTCAGAATCGTTTTTCTTATACAATGATATTGTATCATTGAATTCAAATTTAATAGCATCCATTATACAGTGACCCACTTGTAACCTACTGTACAGCAGAGCGACATCCACTTACCCACCTTTTTTTTTTTATTTATACATAACTTTTACTTCAAAATAATCAATATATGATAAAAAAGTCTTTTATTTATCGGGGGTGCACATTTTAAACTTGGGAGTGCACAAGTCTCCTGTGCACCACTCTGGTCACGCAATGGCTATATGATGATGTTTCTGACATTATATGTATTGTTTTTAAACCGACAGAGAAAATTATTGAGAAGGTTTGTCGACTCGTGCTATATAGTATAATTTATAATATATATAGTATAAAACATTATACCTACTACACTACTACACTACTACATGCAGCTGCAGCTTCAAACCCTCGCATACAATCCACAATAAATCCTCCCTGCGCACTCGCTAGTGGGCGAAATCATTTCTCCCCCTTGGTGGTGGTCACCCTTATATTGATTATGTCCTACGTTATTCATGATACGGTGTCCTCTGTCTGTGTTCACATATTTCATTCCCCGCCGCCCACCTGTACATCAACAACGTCACCGCCAATATTGATTTTTATAAAATGGAACCACGACATGCCCTCGACTAAAATACTGAAACGAAATATACTGTTTACTTGGGTCCTCGATATGTTCGCACCCTTCGGTCAACCACCCACCTATGAATGGAGCTCGTCGACGGATCATCGGAAGTACTTTGATGTTAAACCTTTATCCCCGGTAGCGAAAAATTTACACATATGCAATGCCCCTCCCATTGGTCGTATAATTTTTACTTAAAAGCCAACACGTTTGGGTACAAATAGACACAATGTCTGAACACACAGAATAAAAGATATAACTACTAAACGTAACTGTTGCAAAACAAGAAAACATTTAAAAAAAAATTAATGAATTCAAACTTGAAAATAATAATATTAAGAAATATATTTTATGACATCGGTCCACATTATGTAGGAAAAAAAAAATAAAAATGTTATAATAAACTATAGCTGATCCCGTGCACCGCGTTGCCCGTTAAATGCACCAACTCTAAATGATTCAAATTTTGTTCAATTCGTTATTTAATATTCGGTGTATGGACGTATGGTGTTCAAAACTTATCTTAACTTTTGAGTTGTCCGGAATAAAAATTCTGATTCACAGCAGTATATAACAGGTACCTAACCTAACCTGTGGTAGATAGTGGACACCGTGCTGTTTGTACTTAACTGTATGATTAACTCTAAAGTATCAAAGTTATACCAAGTTTAAAGTTATACCAAGTTTTTTTACTTAATTCCACCTACGGTGGATTAATTTATTCAATTAATACAAAATCCTAACCTAACCTAATAGTACTAAAATCCGATGAATAAAAAAAACCAAATTCAACTCTGAAAAGATCGGTGTGGGTTTACAACAGAATACATTTGTTAATCCTTAATTGGTTAATACTACTTTAAAACCTTAATACTAACTAAATTATGTGGTTCATTCAACCAACGTGTTGTCAAGAGTATCAGTTGTTTTCTGTTAAATGGTTTCTTGTAGTGTGTACCAATTTTTATGTTACACTAAATATGTACCTTGCACCTACTACAAGTCAAAAAATCTAACCATAATTTTGGTTTCCCCAATCATAAAAAAGTGGGCAAGTGGGTGTCGCTCTGCTGTACAGTAGGGTACAAGTGGGTCACTGGATAATGGATGATATTAAATTTGAATTCAACGATATAATATCGTTGTATAAGAAAAACTATTCTGAGCGGAGACGGTATGTCAGTCTAGGTATAAGACATATTATATACATATCTATGGTACTAAACCAAAATTTGACCTATAATAGGTACCTATAATAAATTATAAATTAATCATATCACAATATCCATTAGGTACTTATAACGCGTTATACATCAATAACAAACCCTGATACTATCATAGATATATAATATAGTGTACTTTAGAAGTTTCAAGTACCCACGAATAGTATTATACACTCACAACAAAATAACTAAAATAGTCATTCTAGGTTTTTTAATATGTAATTTCGTCCCAAATTTGAATTTAAAATGTCCGTAAAAAATAACTGTGCGCATATATTTTTTAGATTTTTTAGCTACAGTATGAACTATTTATGAGAATCTTTTTTTTAAATTTTCAATCCTTAGCCATAAAAACTGAACATTTTATAATTTATTAATTACGACGATGATTGATAATTTTCGAGAATTTGATAAATTTTGTCAAAATGCGATCTTTAAATGCTTATAAAAAAAAATTGTGCCTATGTATTTTTAATATTTTTCAATTGCTATTGTAATAATATATCAGGAGCCTTGTATTAATTTTTTACTTTTTTTGGCAAAACAGATAAAACTTTATTGATATTTATAGAAAAAAAAACTAAAAAAATTGAAAACTGAAAATGTCCGTAAACGGCTCAAAAAGAGTCAAAATATTTTTAAAATTGTATGGTGTATAGGAAATGCTAATATAAACATTCAGTGGAACTTTCATGTAACTACAGTTATTCGTTTTTGAATTACAACAAAATAAGGAAATCGTTACATGAGAAATCGAGTGAATATCCAATGTTGTAAAAATTTGAATTTCAAAAGCTCATAAAAATTTAATTTGACTTTCTTATAGAATTTTTTTTTTTGATAAATGTATTAAATGTTATATGGAATCTTGTATTACATTTTCATATCTTCGATTTAAAAAGAAAAATTTTTATGAATTTCTAACTCGAAATAATTTGAAAATTTTCGTGATTTTTCCATACTTTGCCATTTTTTGAACTTGAAATGCTTAGAAAAAAAAACTGTGACTAACGATTTTTAATAAATTTTTTCATCTGTCTTTGAAACAATATAGTAGGAGCTTTGTATTAAATTTTCAAATATTTTTACTCAACAAACACATTTTTATTGATACTAATAAAATTGGAAACTGAAAATGTCCCTAAACAGTTAAAAATAAATTAAAATATTTTGAAAATGTTATCGTGTATAGAAAATGCAAATATAAACAAGCAGTGAAAATTTCATGTATCTATACGGTCATCGAAAACAGATTTTGCGTAAAATATCCGTTTTTCCTTAATTTTTCTTTTTTTTTTTCCCGGCGCTTTTGAAAACTCATTGTAAAATCAATACATTTATCGTTCCACTCAGAATCTAAAATTGAAACGCAACTACATTAATTTAGTAGACGATACTGGATAATAATTATAATAGTGAGATTGTTGCTATTAAAAAAAGGGTTTTATTTTCTTAACGTATCTGTGTAATTTGGTGTATAGAATTCTAGTAATTTCTAGTAACAAAATATTGTAATGCCAACAAGCCAACAATTATCATTTTGGTAATGGGTACAAAATAAATAATACGATATACACAAATAGAATACATATAACAAAATATAAAGGGAAAACCCAGTTCGAGAGCATATAGATAGCTTGGTACATGTACAAGACCGAGATATCTTGTTATGTCAGCTATGGGCTTAAATTTGTCATATTTTTTGTATTTTAATTATGTATTTTAATCACTATTCTGTAGAATAAAACGTGCATTATTACCTATTATTTACAATTATTTAGATACCTACAATGTATTTTGTAGGCACCTACTACAATTTTATTAAAACAACTATATAACATGTTTAGGATATAGGTATTTATCACGGTAAACATAATTCATTCTATTCCTAAAACAGTAGCTTAAATGTTTTGAAAAGGATTATATTTTAAATTTTTAATAACAAAATATCTAATAGTATCTTTCGTTTATAAATCAATTTACATATCTTTAAATTCTAATTTAATTTTTGTTGAACTAAACTTATCTGTTTATTGATTGTTTTAATAAGTTATTAGTTATAACTATAGGCTAGGTCCTAGGTATAATTCTTGTGTGTACTACCTATACATTTTTGTTGTTTAAATTTGTATTTAATACTGCCATTAATTTAAGAATATAGTTTATTATTATAATAGATTATAATCAATTCTATGACGATAAGAAATATTAAAAAATGTTTTTCAAATACTGGTTTTTTCGAACTATTAACACTTTATTAAAATATTATTAAAAGAGAACCATTAATGTATTTTTTTTTTTACTCAAGAAACCATTCATGACTTCTGGACTTACGAATCGTGAAACTCGTGATTAATATATTATGATCATACGGCAGTGGTGCAGCTAAATTGCCTATTCAGGAGGCCGTCTTATCATAATATTTTACTACTGAAATATTTCAAAATATTATAAATATACCAGCTGATCCCGTGAACTTGATTGCCCGTTTAATGTGCCAATTCTATATGATTCAAACTTTGTCCACTTCGTTATTTAATATTCGGTGTATGGTGTTTAAGATTTAAAAACTTTCATCGATCATCTTGAATCTCAAAATACTTGTGCAAGCACCACTTTATAGTGTTTATAGTGAATTTAGGAAGATGGTTTCTTAGTGTACACTTACATGGTGGTACGAAGGTACCATGGAAATTGCAAGCCTTATCATTGTTTAGACTCTAAGTTGATCAGTCAATGAGTCAATCAGGACAAGTTCGATTATATTTTATTATAGCCATTCCGACCACCGTTGTCAGTGAGACACGTTTGTGATTACATGGGCAGTATATTTTCAAGTAGGCAAACTACTTTCGGTGGATTGCAAACCCCTAGAGGGACATACTTAATTACAAATATTTTATTAAAACGTTGTTTGTGATGTGTATTTGTATAGGTTAACGGGACAACGGTCGAAAAATTAGCGTTAGGAATACCGCTTTAATAAGTTTTATGGTTTTGACAATATAATATATTATAATAAACAGGTCTAAAATTATATTCAATCATAACAAATAGCAACCTTACAATAAACAAAAATAGTTTATTTTCTTGTTGGGCAGATGTCGCCCCTATTGTATTTTTGACATCCACATTTCCTACCTACATTTCCGGTGGATTTTCCTAAAATGTTCTTTCATATAAACCTTGTCCTGACAATTACGAACACAATAACAGAAAAAAAATCAGCCGAATCGGTAAATGCGTTCTCAAGTGATGCCATGACGAGGATTACAGTCCATTAGTATACACAATATAGATTATAGATACTTACATAATATACTGACAATAACTGTTTTCAAATAAATAAATTTAAACTTGGAGTGTTTACTCGGGTGGTTAAAATACGAATGACAATTTTATCACAATATGTGTATTTTTTTACATTATTTAAAATGTCCCATATTACGATGTTGTCAACTTTTCCGGAGATGTTATTTACAGTGTATAGAAGTTGCATTGTATATTGTGCATATAAATTAGCGTATGTAATTCTGTGCCACACCATTAAGTCAAAAAAACAAAACAAAAATGTTCCGTCTGGAATATACCTATTCAAAATGCGAGGTAAAACAAAATTGCAGCCTAATAATGGCGTGCCTATAATGCAGTGTCTACACTGGACGATAATAATTATTAAACTGTTGGAAGCGTATTATAATCCTACAAACTAAATTTGAATAATAATTATTTCGTATTATTCGTCATCACTCACCACCACGTGGGCAAAAATTTTTTTTTATCACACCCTCTGTACCACCCCGCCATCGAATATGGCAGTATAGTTATAAATAGATCTCTTAGGTAAACATCAGCTGTATAGGTACTCATATTATAAACATATACATAATATATAATATATAACATATATATAATACTAGCTGATCCCGTGCACTTCGTCGCCCGTTAAATGTATCAACTAAATATGACTCAAACTTTGTTCAATTCGTTATTCAATATTCGGTGTATGGTGTTCAAAATTTATCTTATCTTTTCCGTTGCCCGGAATAAAAATTCTGAATCGCAGCAGTACATTATCGAACTCCTTTTGGGTGTAACTTGCTGCGGTAAGTGCAACTCAGCCACCCTGGTAGGCAATGTTCAATAATTCGATTTGATGCAAGCTTGTACCTGATCTGCCGAATAACCAATGGCAACCAATAAATAAATGCTAATTTCTACTGTAGACTGTAACCAATGGCAACTATTAATAAAAAAATAATAAAATTTCCAATTTTGATCGTGAATCTCAATGTCCCTGTTTGAGCACCTATTTAAAATGCGAATTTTGGTAAATCCTTTCTTATTGCACGGTGAAAATATGAGAAGAACCTCTATTCCAAATTTAAAGTCCGTAAGTTGAGTAGTTTTTGAGATACAGCGATCAGTGAGTCAGTGGTATTTGGATTTTATATGTATAGATAACTAATTATTGACTAACATTATCGGACTTAATTTATGCCTAAAACCTGCTCCGTGATATCCTCTTTCATTAAAAAAAAAACTGAATGATAATTGGATAAGAAGTTTCGAATTAGCCAAACCGTAACAAAGATTTTCTCTTTTGCTTGATTTCAGTTTTATATATATAGATATAATATTTATATATAATACCGACGTATCCGTTGCTGGTGGTGGCGTATGCTCGCGTGGGGCGGATACACACTGCGAACCAAAAATCTTTTTGTTCCTACTTTTTCCATTTATTACGTTTTCTATTTTCATCTGGGAATGTTTTCGCGTTGTATTAATTTCCTTGGGGATTTTGTCCGAGTGGTTTTTTTTTTCTCTCGTTTTATCTCGATAACACAAATGCACCGCCGGCCGTCGGCTTACTTATATACGTCCGGAGGATGTAAGCTATAGTGGGAGGTGAGTCACACGGGAGAGTGATTGTGGCAGGGACAGAGGATTTAAATGACGTGAGCGGATAAAAAACAATAACCGATAGATTTATGCCTTTTGACGTATGTTGAACGCGTACTCGTAATATTTTATGAAACGAGAAATTCAATTCACGTTGGACGTATGCACCTATGTCCTATATGTATTTTTTTGTCATTAAAATACGCTTAAAAATACATCAGAGCAACAGCTATGTAATATATAATTCGACGCCCCAGTTCAAGACTGCAACAACTATAAATAATAGTTTTTCCAGGAGAGCAATTTGAAAATATTTGAAATCTTGAAATGTTGTAATTAATATTGTAAAATTGAGATAAAATGACCAAATTTGGTATGCATCATTGACTTAATGTTCTGTTTTGAACACTACCTTGCTTTTTTATTATTATTAAAAAACAAGCAAAATTTAACTACATATTGCAGTTTTGAATTGAAATATCGCAAACATTTATGCAATAACTAGACTTATTGCGTTAATGAACTGAACTATTAAAAGCAAATATGCAACAAATATATTATTATTATAATAATAATAATATTATTGTTTTTCATTAATGAACTGAAAAACTTTAACACTTTATCAATAACCAATTTTAATATTTATTATTTATTATTAAAAAACAAATTATAGTATAATAAAAACAATAGATCATAATTATATTAATATTTTCATTGCCTAATGAACTGAAGAATAGATAAACAAGTTTAATAAAATAGAACATTAAAAAGTTTATCAATAAGTAATAAAAAATTATAATAAAAACTTTAAAAAAATTATTAAAAAAAACAAATTACTTATAGGTAGATAAAAAAAAACAAGTATTTTAGTGTTAATTAATATTTGTTAAAAATATTTTAAACTATTCTTCTATTATACTTAATTGAACTGTTTGGTTAATCGCTTTCATCAGCTTCAGTATTATTATTATTATTTTTTTATTGCTTTAACTTCAGCTTCTAGTGTTTCATAGAAGGACCAGTGGGTCTTTGGGATTGCATTGGAATGACATAATGATACCAAATCTTTTTTTTTTCAAGAGATATTTTAATGTCAGAGTTCAGGTTAAATAATTTTAAATCAACTAATGATTTTCTGCATTTTCTTCTTATGTCAATTATTTTGAAATCGTTATCTTTGTAACTGGTTTTGTATTTTAGTAATGTTGGATTGTCCTTAATAATGTTTTAATATTTAATATCAGTATTATAGCACAGTAACTACGAAAACGTTAACTATAAAAATATAAAAACGACGTGGACTGTGAAGAGGCGAGGTCTGCGATACAACTAGTAGGTACCTATAGTAGAATGGTTGTCCGAAATCATTTGTCTACAATTTTTATCATTGAATTTCGTTTACCATAATAATAATAACAATATTATTATTATTGGTTATTGCAAGTTTCCACGATTTAATAAGATAATAATATTATAAATAATCATTATAATCGTAAATCGTGCTGGTCGCCACCAATATTATGAAGTAAAGCATTTAAAAATAGAATAATTCCCAATATTATTTAAGGTTACTACTTAATAGTGCAACACTGCAACAAGTCAACATGATGCGATTAAAATAATTATAAATATAATTCAATACAGTAACAACTCAAATTATATCTATGTTTAAGTTATAGTATCAGTTCAATATTGAACTAAGTTTACTTGGTACAGTTTTGAACTGTTATAAAAGGGAAATTACAATAATTCCATAACGAATCAAGTGACTTCACGGACGGAATAATTTTTTGATATTTTATTGCGTTATTGATTTGAAAAGCATGTTAAAAGATGAATCCAAAAATGTATCAGTTCGCTTTAGCAATATTACGAGTTGTTGCAGTATTGAACTGGGGCGTCGAATTATTCAGTTTATTCTATAAATAGCAATAAAGTCTTATCTGTTGAGTCAAAAAGCGTAAAAATTTAATACAATTTTCCTACTTCAATGTTACAATGGCAGTTGAAAGATATTAATAATCCTTCGTCACAGTTTTTTTTTATAAGCATTTAAAGTTCAAAATTTGACTAAATTTGGAAAAATTTGATATTGACTCGATTTACCATGTAGCGATTCTTTATTTTGTTGTAATTCAAAAACGAATAACTGTAGATACATGAAAATTGCACTGAATATTTATATTAGCATTTCCTGTACACCATACAATTTTGAAAATATTTTGACTCTTTTTGAGCTGTTTACAGACATTTTCAGTTTATTCTATAAATAGCAATAAAGTCTTATCTGTTGAGCCAAAAAGCGTAAAAATTTAATACAATTTTCCTACTTCAATGTTACAATGGCAGTTGAAAGATATTAAAAATCCTTCGTCACAGTTTTTTTTATAAGCATTTAAAGTTCAAAAATTGACTAAATTTGGAAAAATTTGATATTGACTCGATTTACCATGTAGCGATTCTTTATTTTGTTGTAATTCAAAAACGAATAACTGTAGATACATGAAAATTGCACTGAATATTTATATTAGCATTTCCTATACACCATACAATTTTGAAAATATTTTGACTGTTTTTGAGCTGTTTACAGACATTTTCAGTTTATTCTATAAATAGCAATAAAGTCTTATCTGTTGAGCCAAAAAGCGTAAAAATTTAATACAATTTTCCTACTTCAGTGTTACAATGGCAGTTGAATGATATTAAAAATCCTTCGTCACAGTTTTTTTTTATAAGCATTTAAAGTTCAAAAATTGACTAAATTTGGAAAAATTTGATATTGACTCGATTTACCATGTAGCGATTCTTTATTTTGTTGTAATTCAAAAACGAATAACTGTAGATACATGAAAATTGCACTGAATATTTATATTAGCATTTCCTATACACCATACAATTTTGAAAATATTTTGACTCTTTTTGAGCTGTTTACAGACATTTTCAGTTTATTCTATAAATAGCAATAAAGTCTTATCTGTTGAGCCAAAAAGCGTAAAAATTTAATACAATATTCCTACTTCAGTGTTACAATGGCAGTTGAAAAATATTAAAAATCCTTCGTCACAGTTTTTTTTTATAAGCATTTAAAGTTCAAAAATTGACTAAATTTGGAAAAATTTGATATTGACTCGTTTTACCATGTAGCGAGTCTTTATTTTGTTGTAATTCAAAAACGAATAACTGTAGATACATGAAAATTGCACTGAATATTTATATTAGCATTTCCTATACACCATACAATTTTGAAAATATTTTTACTCTTTTTGAGCTGTTTACAGACATTTTCAGTTTATTCTATAAATAGCAATAAAGTCTTATCTGTTGAGCCAAAAAGCGTAAAAATTTAATACAATTTTCCTACTTCAGTGTTACAATGGCAGTTGAAAGATATTAAAAATCCTTCGTCACAGTTTTTATTTATAAGCATTTAAAGTTCAAAAATTGACTAAATTTGGAAAAATTTGATATTGACTCGATTTACCATGTAGCGATTCTTTATTTTGTTGTAATTCAAAAACGAATAACTGTAGATACATGAAAATTGCACTGAATATTTATATTAGCATTTCCTATACACCATACAATTTTGAAAATATTTTGACTCTTTTTGAGCTGTTTACAGACATTTTCAGTTTATTCTATAAATAGCAATAATGTCTTATCTGTTGAGCCAAAAAGCGTAAAAATTTAATACAATTTTCCTACTTCAGTGTTACAATGGCAGTTGAAAGATATTAAAAATCCTTCGTCACAGTTTTTATTTATAAGCATTTAAAGTTCAAAAATTGACTAAATTTGGAAAAATTTGATATTGACTCGTTTTACCATGTAGCGATTCTTTATTTAGTTGTAATTCAAAAACGAATAACTGTAGATACATGAAAATTGCACTGAATATTTATATTACCATTCCCTATACACCATACAATTTTGAAAATATTTTGACTCTTTTTGAGCTGTTTACAGACATTTTCAGTTTATTCTATAAATAGCAATAATGTCTTATCTGTTGAGCCAAAAAGCGTAAAAATTTAATACAATTTTCCTACTGCAATGTTACAATGGCAGTTGAAAGATATTAAAAATCCTTCGTCACAGTTTTTATTTATAAGCATTTAAAGTTCAAAAATTGACTAAATTTGGAAAAATTTGATATTGACTCGTTTTACCATGTAGCGAGTCTTTATTTTGTTGTAATTCAAAAACGAATAACTGTAGATACATGAAAATTGCACTGAATATTTATATTAGCATTTCCTATACACCATACAATTTTGAAAATATTTTTACTCTTTTTGAGCTGTTTACAGACATTTTCAGTTTATTCTATAAATAGCAATAAAGTCTTATCTGTTGAGCCAAAAAGCGTAAAAATTTAATACAATTTTCCTACTTCAGTGTTACAATGGCAGTTGAAAGATATTAAAAATCCTTCGTCACAGTTTTTATTTATAAGCATTTAAAGTTCAAAAATTGACTAAATTTGGAAAAATTTGATATTGACTCGTTTTACCATGTAGCGAGTCTTTATTTTGTTGTAATTCAAAAACGAATAACTGTAGATACATGAAAATTGCACTGAATATTTATATTAGCATTTCCTATACACCATACAATTTTGAAAATATTTTGACTCTTTTTGAGCTGTTTACAGACATTTTCAGTTTATTCTATAAATAGCAATAAAGTCTTATCTGTTGAGCCAAAAAGCGTAAAAATTTAATACAATTTTCCTACTTCAGTGTTACAATGGCAGTTGAATGATATTAAAAATCCTTCGTCACAGTTTTTTTTTATAAGCATTTAAAGTTCAAAAATTGACTAAATTTGGAAAAATTTGATATTGACTCGATTTACAATGTAGCGATTCTTTATTTTGTTGTAATTCAAAAAGAATAACTGTAGATACATGAAAATTGCACTGAATATTTATATTAGCATTTCCTATACACCATACAATTTTGAAAATATTTTGACTCTTTTTGAGCTGTTTACAGACATTTTCAGTTTATTCTATAAATAGCAATAAAGTCTTATCTGTTGAGCCAAAAAGCGTAAAAATTTAATACAATTTTCCTACTGCAATGTTACAATGGCAGTTGAAAGATATTAAAAATCCTTCGTCACAGTTTTTATTTATAAGCATTTAAAGTTCAAAAATTGACTAAATTTGGAAAAATTTGATATTGACTCGATTTACCATGTAGCGATTCTTTATTTTGTTGTAATTCAAAAACGAATAACTGTAGATACATGAAAATTGCACTGAATATTTATATTAGCATTTCCTATACACCATACAATTTTGAAAATATTTTGACTCTTTTTGAGCTGTTTACAGACATTTTCAGTTTATTCTATAAATAGCAATAAAGTCTTATCTGTTGAGCCAAAAAGCGTAAAAATTTAATACAATATTCCTACTTCAGTGTTACAATGGCAGTTGAAAAATATTAAAAATCCTTCGTCACAGTTTTTATTTATAAGCATTTAAAGTTCAAAAATTGACTAAATTTGGAAAAATTTGATATTGACTCGATTTACCATGTAGCGAGTCTTTATTTTGTTGTAATTCAAAAACGAATAACTGTAGATACATGAAAATTGCACTGAATATTTATATTAGCATTTCCTATACACCATACAATTTTGAAAATATTTTGACTGTTTTTGAGCTGTTTACAGACATTTTCAGTTTATTCTATAAATAGCAATAAAGTCTTATCTGTTGAGCCAAAAAGCGTAAAAATTTAATACAATTTTCCTACTTCAGTGTTACAATGGCAGTTGAATGATATTAAAAATCCTTCGTCACAGTTTTTTTTATAAGCATTTAAAGTTCAAAAATTGACTAAATTTGGAAAAATTTGATATTGACTCGATTTACCATGTAGCGATTCTTTATTTTGTTGTAATTCAAAAACGAATAACTGTAGATACATGAAAATTGCACTGAATATTTATATTAGCATTTCCTATACACCATACAATTTTGAAAATATTTTGACTCTTTTTGAGCTGTTTACAGACATTTTCAGTTTATTCTATAAATAGCAATAAAGTCTTATCTGTTGAGCCAAAAAGCGTAAAAATTTAATACAATTTTCCTACTTCAGTGTTACAATGGCAGTTGAAAGATATTAAAAATCCTTCGTCACAATTTTTTTTTATAAGCATTTAAAGTTCAAAAATTGACTAAATTTGGAAAAATTTGATATTGACTCGATTCACCATGTAGCGATTCTTTATTTAGTTGTAATTCAAAAACGAATAATTGTAGATACATGAAAATTGCACTGAATATTTTTATTACCATTCCCTATACACCATACAATTTTGAAAATATTTTGACTCTTTTTGAGCTGTTTACAGACATTTTCAGTTTATTCTATAAATAGCAATAAAGTCTTATCTGTTGAGCCAAAAGCGTAAAAATTTAATACAATTTTCCTACTTCAGTGTTACAATGGCAGTTGAAAGATATTAAAAATCCTTCGTCACAGTTTTTATTTATAAGCATTTAAAGTTCAAAAATTGACTAAATTTGGAAAAATTTGATATTGACTCGTTTTACCATGTAGCGAGTCTTTATTTTGTTGTAATTCAAAAACGAATAACTGTAGATACATGAAAATTGCACTGAATATTTATATTAGCATTTCCTATACACCATACAATTTTGAAAATATTTTGACTGTTTTTGAGCTGTTTACAGACATTTTCAGTTTATTCTATAAATAGCAATAAAGTCTTATCTGTTGAGCCAAAAAGCGTAAAAATTTAATACAATTTTCCTACTTCAGTGTTACAATGGCAGTTGAATGATATTAAAAATCCTTCGTCACAGTTTTTTTTTATAAGCATTTAAAGTTCAAAAATTGACTAAATTTGGAAAAATTTGATATTGACTCGATTTGCCATGTAGCGATTCTTTATTTTGTTGTAATTCAAAAACGAATAACTGTAGATACATGAAAATTGCACTGAATATTTATATTAGCATTTCCTATACACCATACAATTTTGAAAATATTTTGACTCTTTTTGAGCTGTTTACAGACATTTTCAGTTTATTCTATAAATAGCAATAAAGTCTTATCTGTTGAGCCAAAAAGCGTAAAAATTTAATACAATTTTCCTACTTCAGTGTTACAATGGCAGTTGAAAGATATTAAAAATCCTTCGTCACAGTTTTTTTTTATAAGCATTTAAAGTTCAAAAATTGACTAAATTTGGAAATATTTGATATTGACTCGTTTTACCATGTAGCGAGTCTTTATTTTGTTGTAATTCAAAAACGAATAACTGTAGATACATGAAAATTGCACTGAATATTTATATTAGCATTTCCTATACACCATACAATTTTGAAAATATTTTGACTCTTTTTGAGCTGTTAACAGACATTTTCAGTTTATTCTATAAATAGCAATAAAGTCTTATCTGTTGAGCCAAAAAGCGTAAAAATTTAATACAATATTCCTACTTCAGTGTTACAATGGCAGTTGAAAAATATTAAAAATCCTTCGTCACAGTTTTTATTTATAAGCATTTAAAGTTCAAAAATTGACTAAATTTGGAAAAATTTGATATTGACTCGATTTACCATGTAGCGAGTCTTTATTTTGTTGTAATTCAAAAACGAATAACTGTAGATACATGAAAATTGCACTGAATATTTATATTAGCATTTCCTATACACCATACAATTTTGAAAATATTTTGACTGTTTTTGAGCTGTTTACAGACATTTTCAGTTTATTCTATAAATAGCAATAAAGTCTTATCTGTTGAGCCAAAAAGCGTAAAAATTTAATACAATTTTCCTACTTCAGTGTTACAATGGCAGTTGAATGATATTAAAAATCCTTCGTCACAGTTTTTTTTTATAAGCATTTAAAGTTCAAAAATTGACTAAATTTGGAAAAATTTGATATTGACTCGATTTACCATGTAGCGATTCTTTATTTTGTTGTAATTCAAAAACGAATAACTGTAGATACATGAAAATTGCACTGAATATTTATATTAGCATTTCCTATACACCATACAATTTTGAAAATATTTTGACTCTTTTTGAGCTGTTTACAGACATTTTCAGTTTATTCTATAAATAGCAATAAAGTCTTATCTGTTGAGCCAAAAAGCGTAAAAATTTAATACAATTTTCCTACTTCAGTGTTACAATGGCAGTTGAAAGATATTAAAAATCCTTCGTCACAATTTTTTTTTATAAGCATTTAAAGTTCAAAAATTGACTAAATTTGGAAAAATTTGATATTGACTCGATTCACCATGTAGCGATTCTTTATTTAGTTGTAATTCAAAAACGAATAATTGTAGATACATGAAAATTGCACTGAATATTTTTATTACCATTCCCTATACACCATACAATTTTGAAAATATTTTGACTCTTTTTGAGCTGTTTACAGACATTTTCAGTTTATTCTATAAATAGCAATAAAGTCTTATCTGTTGAGCCAAAAAGCGTAAAAATTTAATACAATTTTCCTACTTCAGTGTTACAATGGCAGTTGAAAGATATTAAAAATCCTTCGTCACAGTTTTTATTTATAAGCATTTAAAGTTCAAAAATTGACTAAATTTGGAAAAATTTGATATTGACTCGTTTTACCATGTAGCGAGTCTTTATTTTGTTGTAATTCAAAAACGAATAACTGTAGATACATGAAAATTGCACTGAATATTTATATTAGCATTTCCTATACACCATACAATTTTGAAAATATTTTGACTGTTTTTGAGCTGTTTACAGACATTTTCAGTTTATTCTATAAATAGCAATAAAGTCTTATCTGTTGAGCCAAAAAGCGTAAAAATTTAATACAATTTTCCTACTTCAGTGTTACAATGGCAGTTGAATGATATTAAAAATCCTTCGTCACAGTTTTTTTTTATAAGCATTTAAAGTTCAAAAATTGACTAAATTTGGAAAAATTTGATATTGACTCGATTTGCCATGTAGCGATTCTTTATTTTGTTGTAATTCAAAAACGAATAACTGTAGATACATGAAAATTGCACTGAATATTTATATTAGCATTTCCTATACACCATACAATTTTGAAAATATTTTGACTCTTTTTGAGCTGTTTACAGACATTTTCAGTTTATTCTATAAATAGCAATAAAGTCTTATCTGTTGAGCCAAAAAGCGTAAAAATTTAATACAATATTCCTACTTCAGTGTTACAATGGCAGTTGAAAAATATTAAAAATCCTTCGTCACAGTTTTTATTTATAAGCATTTAAAGTTCAAAAATTGACTAAATTTGGAAAAATTTGATATTGACTCGATTCACCATGTAGCGATTCTTTATTTAGTTGTAATTCAAAAACGAATAACTGTAGATACATGAAAATTGCACTGAATATTTTTATTACCATTCCCTATACACCATACAATTTTGAAAATATTTTGACTGTTTTTGAGCTGTTTACAGACATTTTCAGTTTATTCTATAAATAGCAATAAAGTCTTATCTGTTGAGCCAAAAAGCGTAAAAATTTAATACAATTTTCCTACTTCAGTGTTACAATGGCAGTTGAAAGATATTAAAAATCCTTCGTCACAGTTTTTATTTATAAGCATTTAAAGTTCAAAAATTGACTAAATTTGGAAAAATTTGATATTGACTCGTTTTACCATGTAGCGATTCTTTATTTAGTTGTAATTCAAAAACGAATAACTGTAGATACATGAAAATTGCACTGAATATTTATATTACCATTCCCTATACACCATACAATTTTGAAAATATTTTGACTCTTTTTGAGCTGTTTACAGACATTTTCAGTTTATTCTATAAATAGCAATAAAGTCTTATCTGTTGAGCCAAAAAGCGTAAAAATTTAATACAATTTTCCTACTTCAGTGTTACAATGGCAGTTGAAAGATATTAAAAATCCTTCGTCACAATTTTTTTTTATAAGCATTTAAAGTTCAAAAATTGACTAAATTTGGAAAAATTTGATATTGACTCGATTCACCATGTAGCGATTCTTTATTTAGTTGTAATTCAAAAACGAATAATTGTAGATACATGAAAATTGCACTGAATATTTTTATTACCATTCCCTATACACCATACAATTTTGAAAATATTTTGACTCTTTTTGAGCTGTTTACAGACATTTTCAGTTTATTCTATAAATAGCAATAAAGTCTTATCTGTTGAGCCAAAAAGCGTAAAAATTTAATACAATTTTCCTACTTCAGTGTTACAATGGCAGTTGAAAGATATTAAAAATCCTTCGTCACAGTTTTTATTTATAAGCATTAAAGTTCAAAAATTGACTAAATTTGGAAAAATTTGATATTGACTCGTTTTACCATGTAGCGAGTCTTTATTTTGTTGTAATTCAAAAAGAATAACTGTAGATACATGAAAATTGCACTGAATATTTATATTAGCATTTCCTATACACCATACAATTTTGAAAATATTTTGACTGTTTTTGAGCTGTTTACAGACATTTTCAGTTTATTCTATAAATAGCAATAAAGTCTTATCTGTTGAGCCAAAAAGCGTAAAAATTTAATACAATTTTCCTACTTCAGTGTTACAATGGCAGTTGAATGATATTAAAAATCCTTCGTCACAGTTTTTTTTTATAAGCATTTAAAGTTCAAAAATTGACTAAATTTGGAAAAATTTGATATTGACTCGATTTGCCATGTAGCGATTCTTTATTTTGTTGTAATTCAAAAACGAATAACTGTAGATACATGAAAATTGCACTGAATATTTATATTAGCATTTCCTATACACCATACAATTTTGAAAATATTTTGACTCTTTTTGAGCTGTTTACAGACATTTTCAGTTTATTCTATAAATAGCAATAAAGTCTTATCTGTTGAGCCAAAAAGCGTAAAAATTTAATACAATATTCCTACTTCAGTGTTACAATGGCAGTTGAAAAATATTAAAAATCCTTCGTCACAGTTTTTATTTATAAGCATTTAAAGTTCAAAAATTGACTAAATTTGGAAAAATTTGATATTGACTCGATTCACCATGTAGCGATTCTTTATTTAGTTGTAATTCAAAAACGAATAACTGTAGATACATGAAAATTGCACTGAATATTTTTATTACCATTCCCTATACACCATACAATTTTGAAAATATTTTGACTGTTTTTGAGCTGTTTACAGACATTTTCAGTTTATTCTATAAATAGCAATAAAGTCTTATCTGTTGAGCCAAAAAGCGTAAAAATTTAATACAATTTTCCTACTTCAGTGTTACAATGGCAGTTGAAAGATATTAAAAATCCTTCGTCACAGTTTTTATTTATAAGCATTTAAAGTTCAAAAATTGACTAAATTTGGAAAAATTTGATATTGACTCGATTTACCATGTAGCGAGTCTTTATTTTGTTGTAATTCAAAAACGAATAACTGTAGATACATGAAAATTGCACTGAATATTTATATTAGCATTTCCTATACACCATACAATTTTGAAAATATTTTGACTGTTTTTGAGCTGTTTACAGACATTTTCAGTTTATTCTATAAATAGCAATAAAGTCTTATCTGTTGAGCCAAAAAGCGTAAAAATTTAATACAATTTTCCTACTTCAGTGTTACAATGGCAGTTGAATGATATTAAAAATCCTTCGTCACAGTTTTTTTTTATAAGCATTTAAAGTTCAAAAATTGACTAAATTTGGAAAAATTTGATATTGACTCGATTTACCATGTAGCGATTCTTTATTTTGTTGTAATTCAAAAACGAATAACTGTAGATACATGAAAATTGCACTGAATATTTATATTAGCATTTCCTATACACCATACAATTTTGAAAATATTTTGACTCTTTTTGAGCTGTTTACAGACATTTTCAGTTTATTCTATAAATAGCAATAAAGTCTTATCTGTTGAGCCAAAAGCGTAAAAATTTAATACAATTTTCCTACTTCAGTGTTACAATGGCAGTTGAAAGATATTAAAAATCCTTCGTCACAATTTTTTTTATAAGCATTTAAAGTTCAAAAATTGACTAAATTTGGAAAAATTTGATATTGACTCGATTCACCATGTAGCGATTCTTTATTTAGTTGTAATTCAAAAACGAATAATTGTAGATACATGAAAATTGCACTGAATATTTTTATTACCATTCCCTATACACCATACAATTTTGAAAATATTTTGACTCTTTTTGAGCTGTTTACAGACATTTTCAGTTTATTCTATAAATAGCAATAAAGTCTTATCTGTTGAGCCAAAAAGCGTAAAAATTTAATACAATTTTCCTACTTCAGTGTTACAATGGCAGTTGAAAGATATTAAAAATCCTTCGTCACAGTTTTTATTTATAAGCATTTAAAGTTCAAAAATTGACTAAATTTGGAAAAATTTGATATTGACTCGTTTTACCATGTAGCGAGTCTTTATTTTGTTGTAATTCAAAAACGAATAACTGTAGATACATGAAAATTGCACTGAATATTTATATTAGCATTTCCTATACACCATACAATTTTGAAAATATTTTGACTGTTTTTGAGCTGTTTACAGACATTTTCAGTTTATTCTATAAATAGCAATAAAGTCTTATCTGTTGAGCCAAAAAGCGTAAAAATTTAATACAATTTTCCTACTTCAGTGTTACAATGGCAGTTGAATGATATTAAAAATCCTTCGTCACAGTTTTTTTTTATAAGCATTTAAAGTTCAAAAATTGACTAAATTTGGAAAAATTTGATATTGACTCGATTTGCCATGTAGCGATTCTTTATTTTGTTGTAATTCAAAAACGAATAACTGTAGATACATGAAAATTGCACTGAATATTTATATTAGCATTTCCTATACACCATACAATTTTGAAAATATTTTGACTCTTTTTGAGCTGTTTACAGACATTTTCAGTTTATTCTATAAATAGCAATAAAGTCTTATCTGTTGAGCCAAAAGCGTAAAAATTTAATACAATATTCCTACTTCAGTGTTACAATGGCAGTTGAAAAATATTAAAAATCCTTCGTCACAGTTTTTATTTATAAGCATTTAAAGTTCAAAAATTGACTAAATTTGGAAAAATTTGATATTGACTCGATTCACCATGTAGCGATTCTTTATTTAGTTGTAATTCAAAAACGAATAACTGTAGATACATGAAAATTGCACTGAATATTTTTATTACCATTCCCTATACACCATACAATTTTGAAAATATTTTGACTGTTTTTGAGCTGTTTACAGACATTTTCAGTTTATTCTATAAATAGCAATAAAGTCTTATCTGTTGAGCCAAAAAGCGTAAAAATTTAATACAATTTTCCTACTTCAGTGTTACAATGGCAGTTGAAAGATATTAAAAATCCTTCGTCACAGTTTTTATTTATAAGCATTTAAAGTTCAAAAATTGACTAAATTTGGAAAAATTTGATATTGACTCGTTTTACCATGTAGCGATTCTTTATTTAGTTGTAATTCAAAAACGAATAACTGTAGATACATGAAAATTGCACTGAATATTTATATTACCATTCCCTATACACCATACAATTTTGAAAATATTTTGACTCTTTTTGAGCTGTTTACAGACATTTTCAGTTTATTCTATAAATAGCAATAAAGTCTTATCTGTTGAGCCAAAAAGCGTAAAAATTTAATACAATTTTCCTACTTCAGTGTTACAATGGCAGTTGAAAGATATTAAAAATCCTTCGTCACAATTTTTTTTTATAAGCATTTAAAGTTCAAAAATTGACTAAATTTGGAAAAATTTGATATTGACTCGATTCACCATGTAGCGATTCTTTATTTAGTTGTAATTCAAAAACGAATAATTGTAGATACATGAAAATTGCACTGAATATTTTTATTACCATTCCCTATACACCATACAATTTTGAAAATATTTTGACTCTTTTTGAGCTGTTTACAGACATTTTCAGTTTATTCTATAAATAGCAATAAAGTCTTATCTGTTGAGCCAAAAAGCGTAAAAATTTAATACAATTTTCCTACTTCAGTGTTACAATGGCAGTTGAAAGATATTAAAAATCCTTCGTCACAGTTTTTATTTATAAGCATTTAAAGTTCAAAAATTGACTAAATTTGGAAAAATTTGATATTGACTCGTTTTACCATGTAGCGAGTCTTTATTTTGTTGTAATTCAAAAACGAATAACTGTAGATACATGAAAATTGCACTGAATATTTATATTAGCATTTCCTATACACCATACAATTTTGAAAATATTTTGACTGTTTTTGAGCTGTTTACAGACATTTTCAGTTTATTCTATAAATAGCAATAAAGTCTTATCTGTTGAGCCAAAAAGCGTAAAAATTTAATACAATTTTCCTACTTCAGTGTTACAATGGCAGTTGAATGATATTAAAAATCCTTCGTCACAGTTTTTTTTTATAAGCATTTAAAGTTCAAAAATTGACTAAATTTGGAAAAATTTGATATTGACTCGATTTGCCATGTAGCGATTCTTTATTTTGTTGTAATTCAAAAACGAATAACTGTAGATACATGAAAATTGCACTGAATATTTATATTAGCATTTCCTATACACCATACAATTTTGAAAATATTTTGACTCTTTTTGAGCTGTTTACAGACATTTTCAGTTTATTCTATAAATAGCAATAAAGTCTTATCTGTTGAGCCAAAAAGCGTAAAAATTTAATACAATATTCCTACTTCAGTGTTACAATGGCAGTTGAAAAATATTAAAAATCCTTCGTCACAGTTTTTATTTATAAGCATTTAAAGTTCAAAAATTGACTAAATTTGGAAAAATTTGATATTGACTCGATTCACCATGTAGCGAGTCTTTATTTAGTTGTAATTCAAAAACGAATAACTGTAGATACATGAAAATTGCACTGAATATTTTTATTACCATTCCCTATACACCATACAATTTTGAAAATATTTTGACTGTTTTTGAGCTGTTTACAGACATTTTCAGTTTATTCTATAAATAGCAATAAAGTCTTATCTGTTGAGCCAAAAAGCGTAAAAATTTAATACAATTTTCCTACTTCAGTGTTACAATGGCAGTAGAAAGATATTAAAAATCCTTCGTCACAGTTTTTATTTATAAGCATTTAAAGTTCAAAAATTGACTAAATTTGGAAAAATTTGATATTGACTCGTTTTACCATGTAGCGATTCTTTATTTAGTTGTAATTCAAAAACGAATAACTGTAGATACATGAAAATTGCACTGAATATTTATATTACCATTCCCTATACACCATACAATTTTGAAAATATTTTGACTCGTTTTGAGCTGTTTACAGACATTTTCAGTTATTCTATAAATAGCAATAATGTCTTATCTGTTGAGCCAAAAAGCGTAAAAATTTAATACAATTTTCCTACTGCAATGTTACAATGGCAGTTGAAAGATATTAAAAATCCTTCGTCACAGTTTTTATTTATAAGCATTTAAAGTTCAAAAATTGACTAAATTTGGAAAAATTTGATATTGACTCGTTTTACCATGTAGCGAGTCTTTATTTTGTTGTAATTCAAAAACGAATAACTGTAAATACATGAAAATTGCACTGAATATTTATATTACCATTCCCTGTACACCATACAATTTTGAAAATATTTTGACTCTTTTTGAGCTGTTTACAGACATTTTCAGTTTATGCTATAAATAGCAATAATGTCTTATCTGTTGAGCCAAAAAGCGTAAAAATTTAATACAATTTTCCTACTGCATGTTACATGGCAGTTGAAAGATATTAAAAATCCTTCGTCACAGTTTTTTTCTTATACGCATTTAAAGTTCAAAAATTGACTAAATTTGGAAAAATTTGATATTGACTCGTTTTACCATGTAGGAGTCTTTATTCTGTTGTAATTCAAAAACGAATAACTGTAGATACATGAAAATTGCACTGAATATTTATATTAGCATTTCCTATACACCCTACAATTTTGAAATATTTTTGACTACGTTTTTGAGCTGTTTTACAGACATTTTCAGTTTATTCTATAAATAGCATTTAAAGTCTTATCTGTTTGAGCCAAAAGCGTAAAAATTTAATACAATTTTCCTACTTCAGTGTTACATGGCAGTTGAAAGATATTAAAATCCTCGTCACAGTTTTTTATTTATAAGCATTAAAGTTCAAAAATTGACTAAATTTGGAAAAATTTGATATTGACTCGATTTACCATGTAGCGAGTCTTTATTTTGTTGTAATTCAAAAACGAATAACTGTAGATACATGAAAATTGCACTGAATATTTATTACCATTCCCCTATACACCATACAATTTTGAAAATATTTTGACTCTTTTTGAGCTGTTTACAGACCTTTTCAGTTATTCTATAAATAGCAATAATGTCTTATCTGTTGAGCCAAAAAGCGTACAAATTAATACAATTTTCCTACTTCAGTGTTACAATGGCAGTTGAAAGATATTAAAATCCTTCGTCACAGTTTTTATTTATAAGCATTTAAAGTTCAAAAATTGACTAAATTTGGAAAAATTTGATATTGACTCGTATTACCATGTAGCGAGTCTTTATTTAGTTGTAATTCAAAAACGAATAACTGTAGATACATGAAAATTGCACTGAATATTTATATAGCATTCCCTATACACCATACAATTTGAAAATATTTGACTCTTTTTGAGCTGTTTACAGACATTTTCTGTTTATTCTATAAATAGCAATAAAGTCTTATCTGTTGAGCCAAAAGCGAAAAAATTTAATACAATTTCCTACTGCCATGTTACAATGGCAGTTGAAAGATATTAAAAATCCTTCGTCACAGTTTTATTTTATAAGCATTTAAAGTTCACAATTGACTAAATTTGGAAAAATTTGATATTGACTCGTTTTACCATGTAGCGAGTCTTTATTTTGTTGTAATTCAAAAACGAATAACTGTAGATACATGAAAATTGCACTGAATATTTATATTACCATTCCCTATACACCATACAATTTTGAAAATATTTTGACTCTTTTGAGCTGTTTACAGACATTTCAGTTTATTCTATAATAGCAATAATGTATTACCTGTTGAGCCAAAATAGCGTAAAAATTTTAATACCAATTTCTCTACTGCAATGTTACAATGGCAGTTGAAAGATATTAAAATCTTCGTCACAGTTTTTTTTATAAGCATTAAAGTTCAAAAATTGAACTAAATTTGGAAAAATTTGATCTTGACTCGTTCACCATGTAGCGAGTCTTTATTTGTTGTAATTCAAAAACGAATAACTGTAGATACATGAAAATTGCACTGAATATTTATATTAGCATTTCCTACACCATACAATTTTGAAAATATTTTGACTCTTTTTGAGCTGTTTACAGACATTTTCAGTTTATTCTATAAATAGCAATAAAGTCTTATCTGTTGAGCCAAAAAGCGTAAAAATTTAATACAATTTTCCTACTGCAGTGTTACAATGGCAGTTGAAAGATATTAAAAATCCTTCGTCACAGTTTTTATTTATAAGCATTTAAAGTTCAAAAATTGACTAAATTTGGAAAAATTTGATATTGACTCGTTTTACCATGTAGCGAGTCTTTATTTTGTTGTAATTCAAAAAGAATAACTGTAGATACATGAAAATTGCACTGAATATTTAATTACCATTCCTATACACCATACAATTTTGAAAATATTTTGACTCTTTTTGAGCTGTTTACAGACATTTTCAGTTTATT
>CARXXK010001381.1:0-30795 GCA_949089665.1 Macrosiphum euphorbiae
GTAGCATCAAGTATGTTTGATGAGTGGGAAAGCTTCAACAAGGAAGAACAAGAATTAAAAGGTGAGTTTAACTTTAAACTTTTTTATTACAAACTTAAAGTTTATGAAAACGTTTTTGCTACAACATAATTTGTAGCTAATATAGGTACATATTATAAAAAAAAAATGTTAAATACTAACTTGATTTTTTAATATTAGGTTATTTATTTATATTAAATAATAAAATAAATGAAAATTGTTTAAGAAACTACATTACCTACCTATACTAATGTATACGTAAAATAAAATTATAGTTTAATTACATCTTTATTATAAGGATATTATATTTTATAGGTATAAATTTAAAAAAAAATGATTCTACCTGTTATTAGGTATTATTCTGTTGTAACTTGCAAGTGTAGATTAATACTTAAATAGGTTTAAATACTTACAATACAATTATATAGATAATATATTATTTATTAAAATAATATATATAAAATATTATATAGGTAGTAATATAAAATAATAATCAAGTAAAACGATTTTGAAATGGAACTGACCCAGCGTTTACAAAATAATCTGCGAAATATTCTCGTACACCAATCCCTTCGTGACGAGCTCCGGAATTTCCATGGTTTTGAATATCGTCCAAATTATTAAAAAATGTATCTTCAAATTGATATCCGTCTCTCCTTCGTACATAGTTATGTAAAATACAGCATGCTTTCACGATACAGTCAGTAAAATCTGGTTCGACTAATATTGGGGTGTGTAAAACTCTCCATTTATTCGCTAGAATGCCAAAAGCACATTCCACATATCGCCTGGCCCTCGACAACCTATAGTTGAAAATTTTTCTTTTATCATTGAGTCCACGTCCTGGGTACGGTCTCAATAAATTTTTATGTAGGCCAAATGCTTCATCTGCTACTATAACGAAGGGTTGCGGGGAATCTGTGGTATTAGGTAGGCACACCGGTTCGGGAAGATTTAGTTCTTCGGAATACAGTTTTCTACCAAACGGGCATTCTTTAAAAACGGTAGAATCACCCTCTCTACCATAAGCACCGACGTCGATGGTCGTAAAACAATATTCTGCATCTACTACGCCCATTAAAATAATAGAGAAATATTTTTTATAATTAAAAAACATAGACCCTCATTTCTTGGATTTATACATCTGATGTGTTTCCCATCTACTGCTCCAATACAATTTGGAAAGTTAGTCTTTTTGTAAAACTTATTTGCAATATCTATCCATTGCTCTTGGCTAGTTAGTTCTGGCATCTCTTTAGGCTGTAAGGCGGTCCATATAACTTTGCATGTTTCTTGGACGATTGTTCCAATTGTACTTCGTCCCAATAAGAACTCGTATTGCAACGCCACAAAATTTGATCCAGTTGATAAATATCTAAAATGTATATGTTTATTTTCAATTTTTCAATTTATAAAAATAAGTATATGTTTTTTGTTTAAAATAATAATTTTTTTTTTATGTTAATTATTATATAAATAATTAATTTCACAAGAAATTGAATTATGTTATTTATTAGCATAGTTTGATTTTTAACGGCAAAATTATATTTTTAATTTCACATTTTTTTTATAAATATAATAAATCCTTAGCTATAAAATTGTACATTTTATAAATTGTTAACTAAAAACAATCATTCAATTTTCGATCTTAAAAATGTTGTCGAAATTTGAATTTTTTAATAATTAAGATAACGATTTTATTTGTAATGTTGTAATTTAAAAATATTATTCGTGGGTACATGAAACTTCTCAAGCATATTATTATATAGGGTGATTCTTTTATCATAAAACACTCATTATTTGAAAAAGTGTAAATGTTTTACATAGCTTCAAGTCATTTATAGAACAACGTTATTATTACAAAATTATATTTTTAAATATTTTTTATACCATTATCGTGTATACAGATATAAAAAAACACATCATTGTACAGTCATCGCAACGCTAAAATAGTTTTCATAAAATAGTTATGCGCACACAGTCACATCATGTTTGATTTTAAAATTTAAATAATATATACTAATAATAATTTGTATTAGTTGAAGAATTGAAGAAAAATGGAAACATTGTAGAGATAACTACGCAAGAGTAGTTAATGAAACTAGAAAAACTGCAAGTGGTTCGGAAGCCATAAACACAAAAAAGTATGCATACTTTGATATACTACCTTTCCTGCAGCCCGTCGTCAAGAAAAGGAAGTATGTATTTATATTGTATATAGGTAGTTTATACATTTTAAGTTTATATCAAATAATAGTTGTATAAAACTACATGTTTATTTACAATAGGTACGAATTTTAATCTTACAAAAAATAAATTTAAACTTTTTTTAAGGCCTATACCTACATACATTTTCCACGAAAATTCGTTAATTTACGAGTAAATATCCAACTCGTTTTCCTTAAAATTATGTAGGTGTATTCAAAAATACACCAACATAAAGTTGACCCTCTGACAAATAGTAAATAATTGTGTGTAGCATAACATACATATTTTTCTATAATAATCATTATACAATAGATAGCGTTATAATAGTTATTATTTATTAATAATATAATGTTTTATTTTAGAACTACTGGAAATGTTGAAAATGATGGTGTTTCGATGTGTTCCATGGCCGCATCAATTATAGTTGATGAAAGTTTTGAAGAAGATTGTCCAGTTCAAAAAGATGATACTGCAGGTCATAAAGATAATCAAACACAGGAGAGAAATAAAAAAGAAACAAGAATAACAAGCTTCCAGTCAAATCTACTTAATTTGATGAAAAACCCTCCAATTCTACAAAAGCCTGAAGAAAATGACCCTGATAAAGAGTTTCTTCTTTCATTTCTACCTGAGTTTAAAAAAATGGATGAAAATCAAAAATTAGATTTTAAAATTGAATTTTCGCAACTAGTTAAACGGATTTTGAATCCCCCTCAGCTTCCAGTGGTGGAATCTCGCGCCCTTCATCAAAATGATTATATGTCTAATTTTCAAAATTCTTTTCACAACCAAAACTCTCTCCCGAACTTTCAAACTGCAGGTCTTCCTCAAATGGCACAAATACATAATTCTTCACTTCCCCCAACTTATCAGTCTCCTTCCAATACATATCATCAACAATTTATTCCGAATAATCAAATTGATATTGATATTCCACAAACATCTAACTCATCATTCAGGGAAAATTCACGTTAATTTAGTATACTAATAATTATTCATAGGAATATTTTTATTTTTTAATTTAGGTATAATCTTTTATTTTTTTTTTTATTTTTAATTATACTATAAATTATTCGTTTTTTATTATTACGTTTCTAAAATGTTAAAATGTATAATAATAATTCATACGAATATTTTTAATATTTAATGTAGGTAAAATCTTTAATTTTATCTTCATTTTTAATTATACAATAAACTATTCATTTTTTAACCTTATATAATCATACAATTTTAAAATGTATAGTAATAATTCATACCTTCAATTTTATTATTTTTATTTTTATATTTTATTTTACCTTTACCTTATTGTAAGAGTCAGTCTTTCCTCCTCTGAAACTGGATATCGGAATGTTGTAACTTTTTTCGTAATATATGGACGCACCTGTTCCAAAAGTTCATCGAATGAAGTTATCGACATTCTATAGTACTCAAAAAATTTGAGTGGGTATTGTCTGCATAAAAATTAATGAAGCGTGCTTTTTCCTCTCTACTTTTATTAAAAGGATGAATCCAAAATTCTCTATCTCTCCTAGGAGGATTTAAATATCCAAACGATTCTGCCACTGCTATAACTTTCAAAGCATTCATGTAATAGTTATAATCCATCCTAAACACACGCAAATATAAAATTTAATATAGTTTATTTAATTTTTAAAGATTAATAAGGGTTAGTTAGGGCTGAGTAAATAATTATAGACATTAGAAATATATTTAAAATTAACTATTCATATATTAAAATGATTTTCCACATATTATATTTCGATATTAATTAAAGTAATTCAAATACTTACTTGAGAACCTTTTTTAGGAAAATCGATATTAAATTAACGTTTTAAAATTAAGTGTTTAAGTTACTTGTATTTTTTAAATATTAAAACGAATGTTGAACACTGATCAGCAAATCATATATTCAGCTATACTAACCACAACACATCTATTCTGATGACCAAAAAATGTGCAAATGATCACGTTTTACCGCGTTTTACCGTGTAGTGTGATAGTAACCAACCGTGCGTCAAATCTAACGCGGTTCCAAGCGCGCGGCGTGACCGCGATAGTGTGACGCAATTAGTCACAACAGTCGACCACAACCAGTCCGCAGTTGTACAGTTGGACGTTTGAGAACGGTTAGTCGGACGTCGGCGCAGTCCTTTGTCTTAGAACGGCGACAATAACAATAAGAGTCAAGGAAGGTAACCCATGCGGGTAACGATATCGCACGGCTGATTAATTAATTTATTGTATACACATATTATTATTATATCGATATTTTATATTCGTATTATTCATTCGAACACGGCTTTAAACCTTACACTTTAGGCCATCGTTCTTATTTCATTTTCGCAAACTTTTTTCATATGGTCATAATAATGCCATAGGACCATCACTCGAATTTATTGATACACGCGCAAACATGGTTTTCAAACATACCGCCAAAGCCTTATCACCGACCGTGTATCGTCGGTCCGCCCGCTATCGCTATACCATTACCGCAGGCGCGACTTTTATCAAACGTTCACATAATACGGGAGACCTCGGGTCTAACACCATGTTGGTGCGCGGAAGCGTTTCCATGTTTTTCGGAGGTTCACAGGGAAACAAAACCCCGACCAGCTGATCGAGTTTCTCTTCTATATTGTTGCGCCTTTGGCAATGCAACGCTGAAATTCTTGATGGAAATACAGTATGCTATTATTTCAGAACACCTTCGTTTATTCGTTAGTGATTACGGGCCTTATCAGTGATATTAAGTGCATATCCATCAGACAAACGGGTTTTAGAATAGGCATATATTTTATAATGATGCGTTATGAATTATGTCTTATGTAGATGCACGTAAGTATGCATGTCGCTTGCATTGTGTACTCAATGGATATAGTATAGTAATAAATAATATATTTTATTATATAAAGTAAGAATATAGATGATTTAACGGGTGAGTTAGTCGTGAACACCACAGTGAACTTACATTTTTTGGCACGGTAAAAATACTATTTTCATTTACGACCCGGCTTCGGAGTAGTGGATCTGACGTTTAGTCGGATTGCTTATGCGTGTTATCATCAATCGAGGTGACTGACTTGCTAGACACTCAACAGCTGATCACGGCGGCTATATTACGATTAGCACAGGCACCCGAAATGTTATTATTTTTTTCGAGTTATTTATTACGTAATTTGGCGTTTTCGACGACACTAAAAAACATTGTCTGCTATACGGACGTCACACATTGTGACTACCTCCAACGTCAAGGAAGGTGACTAACCTGTTTGAATTTATTTTCCCGTAATTTAATCTTTACTTTTGCGTTTTCAGTAACAGTAATGAACGCTGTCAGTAATGATTGCATACCTGTTGGTCGTGAGTAGGCCGTAACACGTCGTCACGTCGTCTACCCGAGTGACTACGTCCAACATCGAGTCGGATTGCCTACCCGGATAACATAGATGGGTGACCTGCTAGACACCAAATAAAAAGACGGTGGCTATATGATTTGCATGGATGCCCGAAATGTTTTGAATATTTTTTCACGCAATTTATTACTAAATTTTGCGTTTTTAAAAAACTTCGTCCGAATGAACTGCGTCGAATCGCATACGTGATGACATGCCCCAGCCGTCGCATATTGTACGCAATCCGACTTCGTCGAGGAAGGTGACTGACCTACTAGACCCTAAAACTTATTTTATATCCCCGATGCCTTGAACCCGCCGTCACTACCCGGATAACATAGATGGGTGACCTGCTAGACACCAAATAAAAAGACGGTGGCAGTATGATTTGGATAGACGACGAAATTATTTTGAATTTTTGCCCCAGCCGTCGAATATTGTCGGATTGCCTTCCAGGGTGACTACGACCAAAGTCGAGGAACGTAACTGACCGCTAGACCCCAAACAAATCGCGGCGGCTATGTGATATTTGAATTTTTTTACGTGACTAAACATAAGTAAAAAACGATGTGGCCCAGCTGTCGAATATTGTCGGATTGCCTACCAGGGTGACTACGACCAACGTCGAGGAACGTGACTGACCGCTAGATCCCAAACAAATCGCAAAAGTAAAAAACTTTGACAACTATCCGGTTAACTAATCCACTGGTAAACTAATCCACTATCCTAATCACAAATCCACTATCCTTATCTCGAATCCACAATCCTTATCACTATCCTTATCACAAATAATCTTTCCTTATCACTTTTTTATCACAAATCCATTATCCTTATCAATATTTTGTATCACAAATCCACTATCCTTATCACTGATCCACCATCCTTATCTCTAATCCACAATCTTTATCATACATCCGATAGCCTTATCACTATGTGTTATCACAAATCAATTATCCTTATCACTTATCAACCGTCCTTATCATAAATCCGATAACCTTATCATAACTTTTTATCACTTATCCACTATCCTTATCATATATATATATTTTTTTTATCACATATCCTTATCACAAGACCTCCATATCACCCGTACACCTATAGATAATAAATACATGGATAGGACATAACGCCTTATCAGTGAAGTATTTGGTGACAAAAAATTGAGGTTGCTTGTTTACATTATGATTTTTGATTATAGTTAAAATAAATAATCGTCAATCACATTTGAATTTAAGTTTTTATTATTGTTAAATTTTAGATTAATAGTAAGTATAATAATGAAAATATTAATTACACGCAAAGTACAAATAATAATGTAATAATGTTCTTTTTACTTTTAAAAATAGTTAAATATTTACAATCAAAGCCTATAAGTATCTTATTAATCATGGTTGAAGTGTATTTGTTTAGTCAACTTTGAACGGGTTTTTATATGATCAATATTTCTTAGATTGAATTTATGGTACATTCTTATATCCAAATATTTAAGAATAATTTTGTTCACCAGATTGTTTTTATGGTCGTTTTCAAACCATGCATCATTTCCACAGTCTAAGTTGGTAAATATTTTACAGCTTTTATACAGTTGTGACTTAACTTTGGCTATATAAAATTGTTGTGAATTCCTTTTGTATATCTGGTTTGGGTACTGCCTTAACATCTTTTCAGTCGCATTACATATTAATACAACATCATTGCTTGCTTTAGTTAGGTAACCACGATTTTTAATTTGAGTTAAAATATCAGTATGTGTTGTAGTGAGAGATGATTTGCAATTTTCACAATCAGTTTTTTATAGCCACTTTTTTTGCTACAAATCCAGAAATATAACTTGATACACAATCAACAAATTTACTTAAATGTATGTAGTTGTCAAAATAATCATGATCAATCACTGATCTGGTAGTACACCATGAAAATGAAAAAGTAAGTGGTTCTTTGCATTGTATATCGTCAAATTTTTTCCCTGTTAAATGTGTTGTATTGTCGAGTGCTATGCAATTTCCATACAGTGACCCTGATATCTCATTATTTACTAAAACTCTTTTAAATGCTGCTAAAATTGCCTGCAGGTTGGATTATCATTATACCCTCCCCTGCTCCGTATCGCACTAAACATTGTCTCTATATGGTGCTGTGATATTTTATATGTTAATAAAAATTTCATAGGATAGTTTTTAGTCAAAAGTTTGTATAGGTTCAAACAGTTTTATAGGGAAAACAAAAGTCCTAAAAACCCTGTTTTTCGTTGAGAATTTACAACCATAGTTCCATCTAAAAATGATAAACCTTTAATGTAGATTTTAAATTCTTTCATGAATTCTTCATATTTTTCAAATGTTTCTTCAGATATTGCCTTGTTAAAGGGTTTTTTAGAAAATTTAGACCGACTGTTTGTTATATCAAAAGCATTGTTTATCATTGCACAAAATTCAGATGTAGCTGAAGAATCTTCAAATGAACTATCAACTGTCGACATGAATTTTAATGAATCACAAACACTCTGGCTTAGAGTCTGAGCTGCGAGACGAACATTCATTTTCTCATTAAAAAAATGTATATGTCTATATGTTAATTTGTTAACAGCATGTAATTTTTGATTTGTTTGTACATCTACTAATTTTACTAAATACTCCCATTTAATAAGCTGACCATTTTTATTCTTAATAACTTTTTTGTTTTGAAATGTGTTCCTAATTAATTTTAGCATGTGTGCAGGGTCATAAAAAATAAACATTTGTTGTTCTTTGCCTTCTGTATCCTTATACTCTATAAATGTTTTTGGATTATTTAATGTAAACTTAGCTCCTAAATGAGTGCACATAGCAGTGTTAACATGGGCTCCATCAAATGTAATGGAATATATTTTTATTTTAATTTCAGTTAATAATGACATTGCTGTTTCTAATAAATTTGCTCTTTCTTTCCCATTAAGTGAGTCGATTAAAAAATATCCTATGGGTAACTTCCAATATCCATTTAATGCTACTACTATAAACACAAGTGCATTTTTAGCTTCTGGAGGATCATCATGGTCATATAAACCATCTATTCCCATGTCAACAAATCCAAATATTTGTCTTTTATTGTCCATTTCAACATGTCAATATACACATTTCATCTATAACTAAATTCACACAAACTAAACCTTGTTGGTTTTTTTCTTTTAATGCATTAAATGTTTCATTTGTCCAACCTCGTAACCCATCTATGACCATATACCATCGCCTAAGTGTTCTTGGATGGGGCAAGACATTCGAAAACTTTTTTCTTACATACATGTAAGCTTTTGATGAATAATATTGTAGGGTTAATGCAAATTGTTTTATTTCAGGATTAAATTTCTTATTTTTTTTTCAAATCACCACTAACAATATTTTCCAAGACGACAGAATTTAATACCTGAAAATAAATAGACATGATTTGATTAGCACTAGGTACTTCAACATTTATGTGTTAATCATTTAATTTACAATATTCAATTATTTAACACTTGCTTATTGTTGATTTCTTATACGTTTTTAACATGAAATGCATTTATATACTCAAAATATTTAAATATGCCAAATCATATACATTTAGTAAAATATGCAAAAAATGCAACATTAATTTTTGTATTTCAATTGTATGGTCCATGAAACGAATTTGTATCGATTATCGAATCAGATTTGAAATATGCAGCTTCCCGAGAAAGATGCAAATGCATAAAGTTCCGAACCCTGTTCATAACTTACTTAAAAATAATAATATCAAGAAAACCCTACGTTGTGCCCTAAATAATCTTATATTTTACAAAACTAATAAATGAAAATTATATAAGTAATCTATGGATAGGACCCTTTTTTGATTATTTATGTATAATATACTGTGTATAAACAGAGATCCTTTTATGATATACAAAAATAAAAAAATGTTGTTTTGTAACAACTGGACATTATGTATGTTAAAAGTACTTTCAAAAATGTATATAGTTTTTTTAAATAATGAGTGATTCATGATAAAAGCCTCACTCAGTATACCTAGGTTGTTAGACAAATATACAACATTTAATACACAATACCTACAATTGCTTACTTTTAAATGTTTAACTGCATTTTCAGACACTAACATTTTTTTTTCTAGATCATTTACAATATTTTCTAATGTACAAACTCTCTTTTCTAGTCTGGAATTTATTTGTTTTAATATTTTATTTTTTTTTCTTAGTATTTTTACATCTTTTTTTATTAGATTAATATTAGCTCTGGTTCTTTTAGGGGTGGAAAATTTACTGGGACTCAAATCACCAATGTACCTCCCATGTCTTAAAATGCTGATCTTTTTTGAACCCGTATCCAACATGGCAACATAGCATTACTATAAACAATAATAATACATATTAATATGAAATTTAAAATTTAATATTTGAAAGAAGATATTAAGTTATATTACCAATTTACAAATGTTGGAGTGACTTTAATATTTGTTGATATATCAAGTAACTCTGATATATCATTTGGTGTAGTAGTGTCTACTATGTCTACAGTATTTATAGACGAGCAGGGAATATCATCATATTCAACATTTTTGAATAACATTCGCCTAGGGCATAATGTTGGAGTGACCTGGACATTTAAATTTGATGGACAATCATCACGAACCAACTTCCTAAATAATGAAACAAAAATTATCTTGTATAATTAATATTTATAAAATAAGGAATAACAATAAAGTATAATACTTCCTTAACAGAACTGGACCTGCATTTTTGTTAAGGGTAGTGTACTTCTTTATTCGTTTTAAACTATTGGGATCAAAATGATCAGAACAAACTCTATGCCAATTAGCAATGTTTTCTAATTGCAAAATTTATTTCCAATTATCCAGTTGAATTGGATCTTTAGGAAATCTACAATAATAACGAGAAAATTTAATTATTAACAAACTAGTTTAAATGAAAAACAAACAAAATATATAATATACTTGCTTATGAAATGTGAAATTCGGATTTTTATTGGCGCTTTTATGGCACACACAACACGATAAAACCATTTTTTTAAACTACCTAGTTCCAATGTTGTAAAAGCACAAATTATACAAAACTAGGTATTAAGTAGTAAAAAAAAACTAAAACCAGTGTTTCTAAAAATACACTTTAATCATTTTGAAAACAGTTGTTATCACGTTAAAAAATGTAAACAAATCGCCTCAATTTCTTATCTATGTTGGACCGCAAAACTAATACGTAATGAATTTGAGGCGTCCTATCCATGTATTTATTATCTATGCGTACACCGTGTCGGCCGAGACCCATTACCGCACCTCGAGACCACTGCTCCTTCCGAAATCGAAAACACTCGTGACCAACTCTCGGGGGTCTGGGGGTGTCCCCCAGCGACGCTCGGAGAGCTAGTCTTACTATATAAAACGAAAACCCGTGTGGCGCCGCCTATGGATTAATTCCGAACCGCTATAGACGAAAATGGAGGGAAATCGCGTTATCACTCCTCCTTATCGCTTTTCGCCGTTTCGACCTATTTACACGATTATTTTTCAAAGTTTTCGAGTTTAACCCCACCCGGGGGTTTCGGTCGGCCCCGTTCGGACCTTATTCGTTTTCCTCGGTAAATTTATAGTCGGCTCGCGGCCCTACTTTTGGCCCGGCGGGCCCGCGGCGACGGACGTCGCGCGCGTTTTTTGCGTTTTAGGGCGTATCGACCTCCCCGTGTGGATCTTATTCGCGTTCCCCGCTAAATTTGTAATCGGCGCGTGGCAATTCTTTTTTATAATCCAGTCCCCCGGCGGACCAGTCGATCGCAGAGAGCGCGGCGTCGTCGCGATTTCGACGGTTTTTCCGACTTTTTCGACTAGAGTCGCGTTTAGCACCTCTACGAGACGTCCGACCTGCCCGTCGGCGACGTATTCGAGTATTTATAGCCAGCGCTCGGCCCTACTTTTTCAAAAACGAGCCTCGGGGAGGAGTGGCGTCGCGGAAACGAGAGTAGGTACCGATTACGTATCGCTATTTACGGGCATAAATACATGCGTCTCGAGGTTCGATTTTTTTTCGCAAATCTCGCGTTTTATACGTCAGAGGGCGGCGGATCCGGAGGTCGGATCGCCCCCTCAAACGCCTTTTGACGGCCGTCCAAACGGAGTTCGCCTTTCGCGTGCACGGCGACGTGGCTTAAGAGTCATAGATTTGACTCAGTATAGGTACCGATTGGGTATCGAGTCGGTACCGCTATATACGGACATAAATACGTGGGTCTTGAGGTTCGATTTTTTTCGCCAAGCTCGCGGATTATACGTCTTAGGGCGGCGGAGCCGGTCGTCCGCTCGCCGACGCTGTCGGATCGCCCGCTCAAACGCCCTTTGACGGCCGTCCAAACGGCGTTCGCCTTTCGCGAGCACGGCGACGCGGCTTAAGCGTCATAGAATTGACTCGGGTTTCATCTGAGTAGGTGGCTAGGTTGGTTAGGCGTTATGATAGGTGACCCGAGGGTCGTGGGTTCTAAACCGTCGCCCAGGATTTTCGATAATTTGTGGCGGCCGTGATAAATCGAATTTTTTTTTTGTGTTTTTTTTTCGTAACATTTATTTTTTTTTGGCAAAAAAATATTAATATATATTAAAATAGATCTTTTAAATTGTAACTAAATTGTATAATGATACTATACTATTTTATAAATAATAATAATAATACTTGATTTTACCGTGACCAACGCACCTATATGTTTCTTTTATAAATACAATATAATATAACTAACCTACATATAGTACCTACCTACTTGATATATTACAGTTTTTAGGTTAAATACTGTTTAATACGGTATTAATAAACTAATAGATCTAATAGAACTGATTAAACTCTGGCAGTTAAATAGTACGACTATATGACTGCTCTTTTTGCCGTTTTTTTCGAAAATTAGAGTTTTAGCCCCTTTCGGTCGTATCACCCTCCCCGTCGACTACTTATTCGCGTTCCCTGCTATATTTATAGCCACAGACGAGTCCCGGGGTGGAGTAGTGTGTCAGAAACGAGAGTAGGTACCGTGTAGGTTCGATTTTATCTCAAATCTAGCGTTTTGAACGTTCGAAGGCGGTGGACATGGTAGTCAAACGCCCTTAAGAGTCATAGATTTGACTTAGATTTCCATCTCAGTAGGTGGCTATGTAGGTTAGGCGTTAGGACATTTGACTCGAGGGTCGTGGTTTCGATCCCGGCCGCCGGGAATATCTATAATTTGTGGCGGCCGTGATAAACGTCCCGAGTAGCAATTCTTGTGTTTAACGTCGGTTATTTAAAACTGTGTTCTAATACCAGTGCTAACAATGTTGATTAACATTCATGAAAAACCCAGACGGTTCAGAGAAGGTTTTGATATACGACTCGTAAACTAATTATTTTAGTTCGGTTTAATGTCGGTTTTATGGACAGTGAACCGTGTACATATCGTTGTAATAAACTAACTGTGACCGAACCGTTCATACACAGTGTTTCGTCACAGTGTAAGAAAACATTGATTGCACTGTACACCTTATCGGTTAATAAATATAGTGATCTATTTATAAAATGCGCGGTTTAAAATTTATATTGTTATTATATTATTATTGTTTTATTTTTGTGTAGTTTCGATGATTAATAATAATGATACTAAATAATATACTGATAATATGATATGATACTGAATAATGATACTAAATTAGTTAACATTGCACTTGATTCATTCACTCGTTCGCGCTTTTTCTTTGTTGTATGTGTTGATGCATATTGCATTATTGCATATTATAAAGTTTAAACTGTTAAAGTGTAAAAACAAAACACGTGTTTTTGTTTCATTTCGGTGTGTCAAATTTTAATTTTTGAACTGTTAAAATGTAAGTACCTTTCAATTATTTAATAGTTTTAGATATTAGTTATGACTAAGTTCCTATTACTTATTTACATGCATGATTAAATTTAATAATTCCTTGATAGCAAAATTATTGTGTGTGTTATAAATATTTCTGTACTATTACAATACTTTATTAATACAATTATTAGAGTTAAAGAACAATTTATGTACTTATTGTACTTGTACCTATATTACATGGCTTTACAATTATTTTTTTATATCTAAACATGTGCCTAGTGAATTTAAAATAGGTCTTAATAAAATTACTTATTTTCTATGAATCCTATGTTTTTTCTTTACTGATCTTGTGGAACCATGTAAAAATGTCATGATCATAATATCAACACAGCACACATAGTATTTTTATAGAATAGGTATAATTATAAAAATTGCACATTCATCATATATAAAAATTAAGAAAAATATGAATTTATGATATAATCGTTTATACCCAAAGCCTATTTTAAGTAAAAATTATTGGTATTATTAGTAAGGACAGTACTTTTTCTTTTATATATTAGATATGTATATATAGTTACCATCAAATAATGCAAATAATATTTGGAGAAAAAGTGCAGCTATTTGTACTTGTTAAATATATTAAGTTTAGGTGCATTTGTTGCATTTGTACATTGGTAAGTTTTGTTTGTGTCTAATTTCTTTTACATATATATGTAGGTAATACTATCAAATAAGTAACTTTGTCCAATGTGTTATTTTATGTGTACCAACCATAGTGTACTATAGGTAAATACATTATATATATTATATTGTTTTTATAATAGAAATATTTGTCAAGCTAATGATTATAATACAATATGTTATAGACAAGTTAACAATTCAGAAAGACTATTTTGTTGTTTTTAATTCAGATTTCTGACATTTAATTATATTTTTAAATAGGTCAAAATCTACTAGATATCGTCAAAGAAAAAGGGCTGCACTCTATGTAACTTCATTATTAAAGCATGAACACGTGTGGCGCCGCCTATGTGTTAAATCTCAACTGCTTAGTGGACAATGGCGGGAAAACGCGGCGGTGGAGCCGTCGCTGCGTTATCACTCCTCCTTATCGCTTTTCGCGGTTTTTACCGTTTTTCACGATTTTTTCGAGATTTGTTCGAGTTTTCCCCCCTCGGGGGCCCCGGAAGGTCCCGTTCGGACCTTATTCGCGTTCCTCGGTAAATTTATAGTCGGCGCGCGGCCCTACTTTTAGCCCGGCGGGCCCGCGGCGGCGGACGTCGAGTGCCAACGGAGCGCCGCCGTCGCGCGCGTTTTTTGCCGTTTTTTTCGAAAATTTGAGTTTTAGGCGTTTTGGGGCGTATCGAACACTCCGTTCGGATGTTATTCGCGTTCCCCGCTAAATTTACAGTCGGCGTGCGGCCCTTCTTATTTACAATCCAGTCCCCCGGCGGACCAGTCGATCGCAGAGAGCGCGGCGTCGTCGCGGTTTCGACGGTTTTTCCGACTTTTTCGACTAGAGTCGCGTTTAGCACCTCTACGAGACGTCCGACCTCCCCGTCGGCGACGTATTCGAGTTCCACGCTAAATTTATAGCCGGCGCGCGGCCCTACTTTTTCAAAAACGAGTCCAGGGGAGGTTAAACGTGAGCGGAAACGAGAGTAGGTACCGTGTATGTATCGCTATATACAGGCATAAATACATGCGTCGCGTCGTTTTTTGCGGAGCCGTCGCTGCGTTATCACTCCTCCTTATCGCTTTTCGCGGCTTCGACCCATTTACACGATTTTTTACAAAGTTTTCGAATTTTACCCCCCTCCGGGGCCTCGGGCGGACCGGTTCGGACCTTAATCGCCTTCCCCGCTAGATTTATAGGCCGCGCGCGGCCGTACTTTTTTCCCGTCGGCCCCGCCGCGGCCGAGAACGAGTGCGATAGGCGCGCCGCCGTCGAGCGCGTTTTTTGTCGTTTTTTTCGAAAATTCGAGTTTTAGGCGTTTTAGGGCGTATCGAACTCCCCGTTTGGATCTTATTCGCGTTCCCCGCTAAATTTACAGTGGGCGCGCGACCCTACTTTTTCAAAAACGAGTCCCCCGGCGGACGAGTCGATCGCCGAGAGCGCCGCGTCGTCGCCGTTTCGACGGTTTTCTCGACTTTTTCGACTAGAGTCGCGTTTGGCACCTCTACGAGTCTCCCGACCTACCCGTCGGCGACGTATTCGAGTTCCCCGCTAAATTTATAGCCGGCGCGCTGCCCTACTTTTTCAAAAACGAGTCCCGGGGAGGACCGGCGTCGCTTAAACGAGAGTAGGTACCGATTGGGTACCTATCGAGTAGGTACCGCTATATACAGGCATAAATACGTGCGTCTCGAGGTTCGATTTTTTTTCGCTAAGCTCGGGTATTATACGTCCGAGGGCGGCGGAGCCGGTCGTCTGCTCGCCGATGCGGTCGGATCGCCCGCTCAAACGCCTTTTGCCGGCCGTCCAAACGGCGTTCGCTTTTCGCTAGCACGGCGACGCGGCTTAAGAGTCATACATTTGACTAAGAATTTCATCTCAGTAGGTGGATAGGTTGGTTAGGCGTTAGGATGGGTGACTCGAGGGTCGTGGTTTCGAACCCGCCAACCGAAAGTCGATATTTTTTCGTCACATTAATTATTTTGAACGAAAGTGTTGCGATTTTTTTTCAAAATTCGCGTTATTATATTAAACATCGGTATTTATATATATTATAATTCGCTTAACTATATTTATTTTATAATTAGCATTTAATTAATACTTGATTTTACCGTGACCAACGCACCTTTATGTTTCTTTTATAAATACAATATAATATAACTAACCTATATGACATATATTGTAGTACCTACTTGATATATTACGGTTTTTAAGTGATTCCGATTTGGTTAAATATTTTTTAATACGATATTAATAAACTAATAGATCTAAAAGAACTGATTAAACTGTGGCAGTTAAGTAATACGACTATATTATGACTGCTCTTTTTGCCGTTTTTTCGGAAATTCGAGTTTTAGCCCCGTCGACGTCCTATTCGCGTTCCCCGCTAAATTTATAACCGGCGCGCGGCCCTACTTCTTCAAAAACGAGTCTCGGGTTGGAGCGGCGTCGCGGAAAAGAGAGTAGGTACCGATTACGTATCGCTATATACAGGCATAAATACATGCGTCTCGAGGTTCGATTTTTTTTTTTGCAATTCTCGCGTTTTATACGTCCTAAGGTCGCGGAGCCTTTAGTCCGCTTCCCGACGCGGTCGGATCGCCCGCTACGACGCCCTTTGACTGACGACCAAACGGCGTTCGCCTTTCGCGGGGACGGCAACGCGGCTTAAGAGTCATAGATTTGACTCTGATTTTCATCTCAGTAGGTGACTAGGTTTATTAATAAACTATATAAACAAATAGTACGACTATATGACTTCTCCATTTGCCGTTTTTTTAATTAAATTATAAACTATATTCATACACACTTGCATACACGTAACACATAACTCATATAACACAGTGATGCACCATTATAAATGTGCAATTATAATTACTAAATAATTTAAACTATCATAAATATCATAATATGATGTTAAATAAATTGGTAGGTAGGTACATAATATATGATATACAGTCATACAATATAACAGAAAAATATTATGATATTAGGTACCTACTTATGAAGATAAATGCAAAAAATACAAACTATATGCATTGTATAGTGTATACATTTATACATACATACGTTTAATAGGGCAGTATTTTTCGGGTCAATCAAATTTGCTATTCATCAATAAAATGACCTATTTATTAATTTGATTTAATTCTCATAATTATGCGGCGGCGGCGGATGTCGAGTGCGAACGGAGCGCTACGAGCGTCGCCATCGCGCGCGTTTTTTGCCGTTTTTTCGAAAATTCGAGTTTAAGGCGTTTTAGGGCGTATCGACCTCCCCGTTTAGATCTTATTCGCGTTCCCCGCTAAATTTACAGTCGGCGCGCGGCCCTACTTTTTTATAATCCAGTCCCCCGGCGGACCAGTCGATCGCAGAGAGCGCGGCGTCATCGCGATTTCGACGGTTTTTCCGACTTTTTCGATTAGAGTCGCGTTTAGCACCTCTACGAGACGTCCGACCTCCCCGTCGGAGACGTATTCGCGTTCCCCCCTAAATTTATAGCCGGCGCGCGGCCCTACTTTTTCAAAAGCGAGCCCCGGGGAGAAGCGGCGTCGCGGAAACGAGAGTAGGTACCGTGTATGTATCGCTATATACAGGCATAAATACATGCGTCGCGTCGTTTTTTGCGGAGCCGTCGCGGTCGCTGCGTTATCACTCCTCCTTATCACTTTTCACGATTTTTTTTCAAAATTTTCGACTTTCACTCCCCTCGGGTCCTCGGGCGGCCCCGTTTGGACCTTATTCGCATTCCTCGCTAAATTTACTATTATAAGTCCGCCGTACTTTTTTCTCTGCGGGCCCTCCGCGGCGGATATCACGTGCGAACCGAGCGCCGCCGTCGCCCGCGTTTTTTGCCGTTTTTTTCGAAAATTCGAGTTTTAGGCGTTTTGGGACGTATCGACCTCCCCGTTTGGATCTTATTCGAGTTCCCCGCTAAATTTATAGCCGGCGCGCTGCCCTACTTTTTCAAAAACGAGTCCCGGGGAGGACCGGCGTCGCTTAAACGAGAGTAGGTACCGCTATATACAGGCATAAATACATGCGTCTCGAAGTTAACGCGGCTTAAGGGTCATAGATTTGACTTCGTTTTTCATATCAGTAGGTGGCCAGGTAGGTTAGGCGTCAGAGCAGGCGACACGAGGGTCGTGGTTTCGAACCCGGCCTCCGGGATTTTCGAAAATTTGCTGCGGCCGGGTTAAATTTTTTTTTTTTTCCGTCATAAAAGTATGATTAACGGAAATGTTCCGTTTTTTCAAAATTCGAGTTTTACCGCCCTTACGCACTTCGTTAGGATTTCGCCCGTTATTCCCGTAATAGATTTATATTTTACGCGATTTTTAATATATTAACGTTTGTTTAGTGTCTCATTATATCCATTAATATATATTTATTACATTTTCAATGATGTGTAGGTACTGCGTTATGACTTATGATTATGATTCATGTCCTGTGTGCACACATGTTATATTATAGGTATATAGGTATTGTGTTATTGTGTAGGTATGTGTTTAATGTTTATGCATGCGTGTGTAATATTACGATTTAGGAGCGACACTGCGCGCGATACTCTCTACGTTATTATAAATACGTCATGAAGGTTCGACAATGCCGGTATTCTACGCACCAACATGATGTTAGACCCATCGTTACCAATATTATGATAAACGTTCCAAGACTACGGCGGGATACAGTACGCGGGGTCGGCTTACACTCGAACTTAGGTGGAGTGGAGCCGCGGGGGGACAACTTTGGCGACGGGAAACGCACAACCTGCAGGACGCCTCAACTCGTGACCGGCGCTCTTGCAACGCACATCAACCCGGAAAAGCCCAATACAGTTATACGTTGTATTATATTATATTATTATAATATTCGGTGCTTTTCTGGGAGTTTTTGCTTTTTGCATTGGGCGCTTTTCACATACCGGTGAGTACGACTTTTATATCTCCTACAATAATAATAATATAATATATTAAGATAAACTACAGGTGTATTCATGACAGCGTGTATCGCGAACGAACATATTATTTTCACCACGTTTTCACGTTTCCGTTTTCACGTTTCCGCGCGTTTCGTGTTTTTTCGTACACCGCAAAATGTACTTTGAATACCTATAACGTTTTAGGTATCCGCATTCGTATTAGCTGTACGTAAGTCCGTTGGCCGTTTCGGCGCGTTACCACGTGTTTTATCGCTTGGAATTTTGCGTTAATAAAAAGCTGGGTACCTATGTAATTTTTCGTATTTTTCTAATTTGTATGTACATCACGTAAGCCGGTGTGTACCTATTATTTCTAAAAATGACACACGAGTCGCCAAGTGTCTTACATCACCGCTGATAACGAACTGACACCGTCATTATTCACCCGCGTTTCGGGGCGTATCGACCTCCCCGTTTGGATGTTATTCGCGTTCCCCGCTAAATTTATAGTCTGCGCGCGGCCCTACTTTTTTATAATCCAGTCCCCCGGCGGACCAGTCGATCGCAGAGAGCGCTTCGTCATCGCTATTTCGACGGTTTTTCCGACTTTTTTGACTAGAGTCGCGTTTAGCACCTCTACGAGACGTCCGACCTCCCCGTCGGAGACGTATTCGCGTTCCCCACTAAATTTATATCCGGCGCGAGGCCCTACTTTTTCAAAAACGAGTCCAGGGGAGGTAAAACGTGAGCGGAAACGAGAGTAGGTACCGTGTATGTATCGCTATATACAGCAATAAATACATGCGTTGCGTCGTTTTTTGCTGTTTTTTTCTAAAATTCGTTTCTTGGCCCGTTTTAGTGGTATTACCCTGCCTGTTTGGATGTTATTGGCATTCCCCGCTAAAATTATAAGCTGCCGTCGTCAGTACTTCGCTCGAGTCGAGTTCCGCGGTGGAGATCGGGGAGCGGACAGTGTTGTTATTACTTTATACGGAAATGAAAATATGCGACGAAAATTTCGATTTTTTGATTCAAGAAACTGCGTTATTATATTATATTTTACTGCTTACACGATCTACCCACAGAGTCGGTCTGTAGGTACCTGGTACATGCATATTATAATATATAAATTATAAATGTATATTTATCAAGAGTTGATCAGGGGCGGACTGGGACTGCTCCGGCCCAATATTCCAAGTTTATTAGCGGCCCTTGGTGTTTTAGGGCAATTTTTTTTACTCTAATTGCACTTATGATTTATGAACTTATACACGATGTATAACAGAAACACTTGACAAATTGAATAGGTAACTCTTGTTCTAATCATTTAAATATTTATTTGAAATAATTTATAGACTTTTTTAAGTACAGTATAATATTTATAACACCAATAAAAAGGTGAGCAAGTGGATGTCACTCTACTGTACAGTAGGTTACAAGGGGGTCACTGTAGTGAATGGTATTAAATTTGAATTTAATGATATAATATCATTGTATACGGAAAATACGGTTAATATACAGTATTTGATGATACTATTGTGAATAAAGTACTTAGGTATTTAATTTCAGTATTAGGAACTATACCTAGTATTTACTATAGTAGGTTAAATTCATTGTTAAAGAAAAAATTACATTTGAAAATGTCTTTGCGTGTTTATAAAATATAACAATATACTCTAAAAGTTTCATATACCAACAAATAATATTTTTAAATTGCAACAAAATAACTAAAATCGAAATATTCTTGGTTTTAATATGTCATTTCGTCCAAATTTGAATTAAAAATGTCAGTAAAAAAACTATATTCTTCAACTATATTTTATAGATTTTTTGGTTACAGTATGAACTATATTTATGAGAATCTTTGTTTTACATTTACAATCCATGGTTATAAAAAATTGAAAACTGTACATTTTATAATTTTTTAAAAATACAATGATTGATAATTTTCGAGATTTTGATACATTTTGATAAATTCGAACTTTAAATACTTATAAAAAAAAATTGTGCCTATGTTTGTATTTTTAATATTTTCAAAATGCTATAGTAACAATATATCAGGAGCTTTATATTAAATTTTCACACTGTTTAGCCCACAAAATAAAATTTTATTGATATTTATAAAAAAAAAACTAAACAAATTGAAATTTGAAATTGCCCGTAAACAGCTCAAAATGAGTCAAAATATTTTCAAAATTGTTATGGTGTATATGGAGAACTTTCAGTAAAATTTTCATGAATTTACAGTTATTCATTTTTGAATTACAAAAAAATAAAGAAATCGCAGGTATCTAATATCTATATGAGAAATCGAGTGAATATCCAATGTTGAAAAAATTTAAACTTCAATCGCTCATAAAAGTTTTATTTGACTTTCTGGTAGAAATTTTTTTTTGACAAAAGTAGACAAAATTATGATGAATCTTGTATAACATTTTCAAATCCGAGTTTTAAGAATAAAAACTTTTATGAATTCCTAGCTAAAAATAATTTGTGAATTTTCGTCATTTTTGCGTATTTTGTCAATATTTGAACTTTAAATGCTTAAAAAATAAGAATTTATTTTTAATATTTTAGGATTTTTCATATTTTTCATCTTCCTTTGAAAAAAATATATTAGGAGCCTTCAATTAAATGTTCAAGAGTTTTTACCCAACAAATAGAATTTTATTGATATTTATAGAAAAAAAAATAAAATCGACACTGAAAATGTCCGAAAACAGCTCAAAATAAAACTTGATAATGTTATGGTTCATAGAAAATTCTAATATAAACATTCAGTCAAAATTTGATGTATTTAAGGTCATTTTTTTAGAATTATAAAAAAAAACTAAAGTTGATTTTGTCAAAAACCTATTAAGCGTAAAAATTCCTGTTTTCTTCTGAAAACTATTGGAAATTTTAAATTTTGACCTCCCGAATGCACTAACTTAATTCACCTTCCGATCGAACAAGACACTGTTGAAGAAAATAGAAGCAGTTCTACTACCCCAAACAGTGACGGCAGACACAACAATTTAAAAATTTAAAATTAAAAAAAACACACATGATTGGAAAATCAATTATACATTCATCACTCCGCTCGGAATCTAAAATTGTATATAATAAGTAGATACCTACCTAATTTTTTTTTTGAAAAATTTAAAATAAGTACCCATTTGTAAATCTAATTTTTAAACACATTTTGATAAAAAAAAAGTATATTTAAATCAAGTAGCTTATTTTTTAAAATTTTTTTTAATATTATTATTTTGAAGCAAATTAATTTTAAACGTAATAACTTTTTTCAAAATATTGTTTTTGGAAATTTCCTGACATGAGAATATTTCTTAAATTATTTATTATCCATGACATTTTCATGACTGTAGTCATAAGAGTAGTGTAATTTTTTTCAGATCATTCCGTTACAGTATGTTTAGGTATATAATATTATATAAAATACATATTATTCCCAAAATTTTCTTTTAAATTTAAATTATTGAAATATAAAATAATACTAAACATAGAAACAACCACGTTGGCTAGTACCTACTCATTATTCATAATATTGTATTCACTATATTTTCGTTATTTTCCGGCAGTTCTACCGTGCGGTATACGAATTTCAATCAATTTACAAAATAACCATCCTATATAAACCGAAATTTGGCTTTGTGCTAATTTTTCCGAGCTAAAGCCTAATTATTCGTCTAATTTGACAGGAATAAAATAGTCAAATTGGCCATAGTCTTTTAATTCGATCTGAATTTATTTATACCTACTTTATAAATGCGTTGCTATACACGCCACACGGCATAAAATCCCTGACAGGACAATAACGTTATACGTTTCCAGAAATAAAACATTTTTAATTGTATTGATATCCATATTATTTAATTATAATGTATATCTATATATTATGTTTTTGTTATCTTTTATATGGTAGGTAGTGTACTAGTGTCTATATTGTGTAGTTTGTGATGGGCAATAGCAGCCCAATCGTCCAATATATTATTATAAAATAACAAAAAAAACAAATTTAAATACAACAATTATAGTTATACATATTTGCTAGAAATAGTAGCGGCCCAACACTTACAATTTGGTACCGGCCCACTGTGCTATAGAATAGTGGCACACCGGGCCAGTCCGCTACTGGAGTTGATACTCGGTGGCTGGGTTGGTTTGGTTAAATTATATACTTTATAAAATATTATCCCAGCTCGAGTCGACGATGGATGTCACAGAAACAATAAAATAAATAATTATATATTAGGTATTATTAATTTGAGTATACAATAGGTAGGTTTAATCAAATTAATAAATAGATAATTGATGAATAACAATATTTAGATAATTGACAACCACAGCGATTGCTTTTATTATCTACATTTATGAGCAACGCACCTAAATCGTTTGACATGGGCTCGATTAAATATTAAATATATAATATACTATGTAGTAGGTACTTGATACAGCTATTACAGTTTTTAGGTCAGTAAGATTTGGTTAGATTATAATACTGCTACAGATACAAATAATAGTTAATACTATATTAATAAACAAAATAGAACTTTATGTACCTCTTTATTTTAAGTCTGGAAATTAGATTGTATAATGATATGACTATATACTATTTGATATAACTTATATAGATAGGTTTAAATATGAGTATTATATGAAATAAACTATTTGTTATTATAACTATGGGTATTTTCTACTTACATGAATAGACAATAGTAATATAACTAACCTACATGTAGGTATACCTAGGTACTACTTAATATATTACAGTTTTTATGTGAGTCAAATTATGTATATTAATAAACAAAAAATTACTAACTATATTATGTATTTAATTAAATTCTGGCAGTTAAATTGTATAATGATATGACATAATTAGATATTACTCAAAATATAGGTAGGGCTATCATGTATATTTACAAGAGTTTCAAATCAATAAAACAAATACATAATTAATAAATGATGAATAACAAATTGATACTATATATTATGTACTTACATAGGACTTAGGTATTATAATATAGATGTATTATTACTATTAATTCTCATAATTAAATAAATATACATGGTAGGTAGGTACAACTATATATCATATATCTAAGTAATATCAAATAGTATATAAAATATTATACAAATATTAAATAACTTTACTACCTACAAACTTTATTTAAATATATAAAGATCTTGTTATTTATTAATATAATAATATATATTACCTATATAATTCCCCATATGAGAAAGTGGCTATTTGATTACCTCAACCAATCAACTCACCTAACAACTGTAATATTATATTGATATATATATGCATTTATTAGTTCATAACAGGGACTGGAACCGTACCGAAATTGACCGGTATTGGACCGAAAACTTTTGAAAATCTTAGGACCGAAACCGGACCGGAACAATTAAATACATTGTTTTAAGAAAATAAACTGAAACCTATATTTTGATGTAGAGGTTTTTTTCGGTTTTTTTTGGTTCCAAAATCCAATAGATATTTCTTCTGTGGTGTAAGTAGGTAATAAATAATTATTAGTAATAATAAATAATTATAAAATCGTAGACCTAAAATTTGGCGTAATGACGTCGAGGAAGGTGACTCGGTAGTCGGATTGCTTACGAAATGTTTTGAATTTTTTTCACATAATTCATAACTTAATTTTGCGTTGTCGGTGACTGTAATGGACGCTGTCCCGGCCGCACGTTGCCTCCCCGGATAACATTGATGACTGACCTGCTAGACACCAATAAATTCAGATGGTGGCTATATGATTTGCATGGACAACCGAAATATATTGAATTTTCTTCACTTAATTTATTCTTTCTTTCATTTTGCGTTTTCACTTTTCAGTAACAGTAATGAACGTCGTCCGCGATTCGAATATTGTCGGGCTGCCTTCCAGAGTGACTACGACCAAAGTCGAGGAACGTGACTTTATATTATTTTTTATATTAGATTTTCATAATCATGGTAGGTTCTGCGTTATGATTCTATGTGCTGTAACGTCGAGTAAGGCGACCGCCCTGGTAGACACCTAAACTAAAGGGCAGCTATAAAACTCGGCTGTCGCACATTGTCATATATCCTAGAAGTTTTACTAAGGCGGACGTCATTCGAGTTGACTGACCTGGTAGAGAGGAAAAAATTCGCGGCAACAATATGATTTTTTACGGGATTTCGAATTTTCGGGGGCATTCGGCGAACGTTGTCGGCGAACGTTATTGCTCACACGGGCTACCACGTGGAACCACGGTGGTGCATATCTCATGACACAACGACCGGCTAGAGACCGACGACCAGATGATATTTTTACTTAATTATCCGTTTTCGGTGACAGTAATGAACGGTGTCCGCGATTCGACGCAGTCGGATTGCATACGTGATGACGTGACACGCGGCCATCACACCTTATCCGACACCCACAAAAATACGAACAACGTCGAGGAAGGTGACTGACCTGCTAGACCCCAAAACATATTTTCACGTAAATTATATAGCCGAATGAACGAACCGGTCGTCACGTTGTCTACCTCCAACATCGTGTCGGTTGCCTACAAGGATAACATAGATGGGTGACCTGCTAGACACCAAAATCAGACGGGGGCTATATGATTTGCACGGACGCCCGAAATATTTTGAATTTTCTTCACGTAATTTATTCTTTAATTTTGCGTTTTCAAGGGTGACTACGACCAAAGTCGAGGAAGGTGACTGACCCGCTAGACCCCAAATACTATTACTACGGCGAACGTCACTCTAGGTGACCGAACTGCTAGATACCCTCAAAAATTACTTTATTATTTTTTTATCAAATTTCGAATTTCCGGCGGCGTCGTCGAAAAGACTCTGCCCTGGCTACCACAGGCTACCACGTCGAACCGCAGTGGTCCTAGCCTTATCACACATCCTTATCGGCATACCACCTGTTCGCCGATATACCGTGTCGGCTCGAGACCGCAAGTCCGCACCACGTCGAGGCCACCGCGGCTTCCGAAATCGACAACACTCGGGGCCCGGTTACGGGGGTCTGGGGGTGTCCCCCAGCGACGCTCGGAGAGCTAGTCTCTATACTATAAAGCATGAACACGTGTGGCGCCGCCTATGTGTTAAATCTCAACTGCTATAGTGAACAATGGAACGGATGGCGGGAAATCGCGGCGGCGGAGCCGTCGCTGCGTTATCACTCCTCCTTATCGCTTTTCGCGGTTTCGACCGTCTTTCACGATTTTTTTTCAAAATGTTCGAGTTTTACCCCCCTCGGGGGCCCCGGAAGGTCCCGTTCGGACCTTATTCGCGTTCCTCGGTAAATTTATAGTCGGCGCGTGGCCCTACTTTTGGCCCGGCGGGCCCACGGTGGCGGACGTCACGTGCGATACGAGCGTCGCCGTCGCGCGCGTTTTTTGCCGTTTTTTTCGAAAATTCGAGTTTTAGGCGTTTCATGGCGTATCGACCTCCCCGTTCGGATGTTATTCGCGTTCCCCGCTAAATTTATAGTCGACGCGTGGTCCTACTTTTCCAAAAACGAGTCGAGGAGAAGGGGCGTCGCTTAAACGAGAGTAGGTACCGCTATATACAGGCGTAAATACATGCGTCTCAAAGTTAACGCGGCTTAAGGGTCATAGATTTGACTACGTTTTTCATCTCAGTAGGTGGCCAGGTGGGTTAAGCGTCAGAGCAGGTGACACGAGGGTCGTGTTTTCGAACCCGGCCGCCGGGATTTTCGATAATTTGCGGCGGCCGTGTTAATTTTTTTTTTTCCGTCATAAAAGTATGATTAACGGAAATGTTCCGTTTTTTTCAAAATTCGAGTTTTACCGCCCTTACGCACTTCGTTAGGATTTCGCCCGTTATTCCCGTAATAGATTTATATTTTACGCGATTTTTAATATATTAACGTTTGTTTAGTGTCTTATTATATCCATTAATATAATATATTTATTACATTTTCAATGATGTGTAGGTACTGCGTTATGACTTATGAATTATGATTCATGTCCTGTGTGCACACATGTTATATTATAGGTATATAGGTATTGTGTTATTGTGTAGGTATGTGTTTAATGTTTATGCATGCGTGTGTAATATTACGATTTAGGAGCGACACTGCGCGCGATACTCTCTACGTACGATCGTTATTATAAATATTAAATACGTCATGAAGGTTCGACCATGAACTACTACACAGGACTGGACACTACAGAGAAAATCACGGACACAAAGTTGTACAAGGTTCGTACACATGCGATGTAACTGCACTCTGCCTGTTAGTAGTACGAACTACGTTTTTTATAGGATAACACTAAAGAATAGTGATATTACTGATATTAGTGATAATAAATAATAATAAATAGTAAATGCCGTGGTGCTAATGCTAAATAGTAAGTTTAATAATGATTTAAATGATTTAATAGCTGTCAGTTTTTGACGTTTCTGTAGGTATATAAAAAAAATATTATGTACATTTGTTACGTTTATCTTATGTTTTTACCAACTTTGACAATAATTTCTTCTTTTTGCAGCTTACTTTGATCTGTTTTTGATTTGTCATTTGTGAATATTGTCTCATTCTCATGGTTAAGTAGTAAGTAATAATATATATGTCAATATTTCACTTTTGTGGGACTACTAAGCATGAACTACTAAGGCGGTATTTTATAAATATTCAAAATATTTCTTATCTCACAGACTGTGTCGCATGTGTACCGAATATGTACAACTTTGTGGACGACCCCCTACTCTCCTCCTGCCAATAGTGTCCAGTCCTGTGTAGTAAATTCATGGGTTTGACGCGGTATTCCACGCACCAACATGATGTTAGACCCGTGGTTAAAAATATTATGATAACGGTTCCAAGACTATGGTAGGGATACAGTACGTGGGGTCGGCTTACACTCGAACTTAGGTGGAGTGGAGCCGCGGGGGGGACAACTTTGGCGACGCGAAACGCACAACCTGCAGGACGCCTCAACTCGTGACCGGCGCTCTTGCAACGCACATCGACCCGGAAAAGCCCAATACAGTTATTCGTTGTATTATATTATATTATTATAATATTCGGTGCTTTTCTCGGAGTTTTTGCTTTTTGCATTGGGCGCTTTTCACATACCGGTGAGTACGACTTTTATATCTCCTACAATAATAATAATATAATATATTAAGATAAACTACAGGTGTATTCATGACAGCGTGTATCGCGAACGAACATATATTCACCACGTTTTCACGTTTCCGTTTTCACGTTTCCGCGCGTTTCGTGTTTTTTCGTACACCGCAAAATGTACTTTGAATACCTATAACGTTTTTTGTATCCGCATTCGTATTAGCTGTGAGAGGTGTAGATACTAGACGCGTAAGTCCGTTGGCCGTTTCGGCGCTTTACCACGTGTTTTATCGCTTGGAATTTTGCGTTAATAAAAAACTGGGTACCTATGTAATTTTTCGTATTTTTCTATTTTGTATGTACATCACGTAAGCCGGTGTGCACGTAAGCCGGTGTGTACCTATTATTTCTAAAAATTACACACGAGTCGCCAAGTGTCTTACATCACCGCTGATAACGAACTGACACCGTCGTCCGTCATTATAATATTCGATTCTAACGAGTTTTTCATGTTATTTAGTATTTACTTTTTACTTATTATTATACTTATAATATAGGCTATTCAAAATGGTCAAACGCTGCGTCATCTGCGGAATCGTGGACAACATTGATGGCGTTTCAGTACATGGGTATTCACAATTATTTTACACATCACGTTGATGCATAGCAATGTAATAAAATCAATAATATGTCACCTTTAGATTTCCAACAATCGACGTGCGTCGTGATGAGTGGATGGCATTTGTGGTGAACAGCGGTTTTCCTGTGACCGTCAGATCGAAGTTGTGTTCGAGACATTTCGTTCCGGGTGTTGACTACACTGCAGGAAATGCACAACGCCGACGTCTGCGGCACACGGCAGTGCCGTCTTTGGTGAGTGTAGAAATCATAATATGTTTAATAAATATCATTTCATTGCAGTAAATCGTGACGGTTACACTTTGTCACTAATACTTTTGTAATACACGATATCAAGTGAATGCCATAATATAATAACAAAAGTCATGATATTACAATGATATACAACACCTTTAACAATATGGGAATTACCTACTTAATATAGTGTTTTTTTTAAATAGTGCAGCCTACTTTTTAATTATCATTCGACAAAAATTTCCGCAGTGCTCATTTAATTTCATTTATTTGCTTTGATAAGTATTTTATCATTTCACATATTGTCTTATTGTTAGAAATTTATACAACTAACTTTGTTCGTACTACAGTGTAACATATTTACTACTATATTCTTCTTTTTATTGTTGGAAGTTAAAATTCTGTATTAAATTACACTTTATTTTTATTCATTTTGTTAAAATGATAAACTGTATATCCATTCCTACGAAATAGGTAGTGTAAGTCACAGTTAACTCTCTGTTGGGTATTTACAACCATTGAACAAAATACTACTACTACTACTACTACTACTACTTACTACTGACCTAGGTATACTCTCCTTTGTTTGTAAGTTGTGTACTAGATAGGCATTTTATCATTTAACATGTGGTACTCTTAGAAATGTTTTTATTATTTCAAAAGTTAATACAATAGATTTGTTTACGTTTATTCCGTGTTAATATTCACGGTGATCTTAGATACATAGATATTATATAAATTGTTTCTGTACATAACTTAGGTTACTCTACTATACCTACTTATACTTAACAATACTGTAGTGGCTCGGTACAACATTCTTGAAAACTAAATGTCTATTTTATCATAAGAATTCCATTCAGCTTATTATATTCTAATTGTATGTATAGAAAGCAAATTGTAGAATAACTTGAACGACATTCAATTGTGTTGCCACTGTTTCAGATTTCTAAAATTGATGACTAAAATTTGATTCCTAGATTAACTTACAACTATACTTATATATCAACTTTGACCTAAACAGGATACTTCACGTTTTGCTATATAAATTAACATTTTCTTAATGTTACTACTACACAAAGTAGGTATTACTGGACTCTTCAATAAACTCTCCTTTTTTTTGTGAATTGTGTAGCTATTGGATAAGTGTTTTATCGTAGTGTTCATCACTTTCTTTACTGTATTTATACAACTAACTTCATTTGTAACACTGTGTAACATATTATTTACTACTGATGTGTGTTATTTGATACATAGTGGTGATAGATATAGGTGTACTTGATTTTATCACATTAAAGACCTTGTATGATTTTATTAGTGTAACAAAAACCTTACATTCAACTTATCCTATAAGAATTTCATATAAATGCACTTATTGCATATGAGTATAAACGGTATAACACATGAGCACATTACACCTAACCAATACAAGATTATATTAAATATATATGAACACACAAACACTAAAAGTTCAACTCACCGTATTTTAACTTTTATTATGAGTATTTACCAACCAATGAACAAAATACTTTTACTTATATTTACTACTGACTCAGGTCTAATCTCCTTTAATTGTAAGTTAGACATGTTTATGACATTTAAATGCCCATATAATTTCATAGAAATGCACTTAACCATGCTACATTACCAAATAAACCATCATAGATTACCTATGTTTACATAACTGATATTGTATACTTAACATTGTGTTTATACAGTCGAGTGAAAGTAATCATATACACTCTACTGTTAGTTTTTATTAGAC
>CARXXK010001382.1:0-30778 GCA_949089665.1 Macrosiphum euphorbiae
ATACTGAATATGCATAGGTATAAAATTTCATTAAAATCGGTCAAGCCGTTTCGGAGGAGTACGAATTTATAACCATAAATATTATTATTATTATTTTTTTTTTTATATATGTTAACTACCTGTGTTTTGTAATAACAAATTAAAAATTTTTTTTAAATAGTACAAACTGTCCGCCATGTATATTTTATTACTTTTTGAAATAGTACAAACTGTCCGCCATATTTATTTAATTACTTTTTGAAATAGTAATATCTGTCCGCGGTTTTCATTTTTTGTGGGTGACCGTACAAAGTGTCCTACAACCGCCGGTAGCTTGGTGCCTACTATTGTAGTATAGATAATAGACAAATGGCTACTGGCAGTGGCGTATACTGGGTGGTGCAAATGCAGCACTTGCACCACCACATCTAAAATGTGGTGGTGCAAAGGTATGTTTTTGCACCACCAGAAAATCATTGAAATATATAATATATAAAGAGGTACAAAATAGTTATTTTCGTGCATGTATTAGACATTATCATTTAAATTATTACCCTATCTATATTCTAAAATATCGTACAACCCCCATAAATAGTTAGATTATTATCTATGGTAACCACTATCCACAGAATTTTGTATTTTATTATGGCAGTATCACAAAATCACGATTAAAGCAATTATATCTTTAATCGTGTACAGAATAGACGTAAAATATGGTAAAATTATATTGCTATCAACATTCTACCGCCAAAATAGTGTGTTATCACTGGATCAATGTTCATTCAATTCTCAAAAGTCAAATGTCATATGACAGCTAGACGTAGTATTGAATCAAATTTTAAAATTCTCTACAGGTTTCATAAGCGCCAGAAAAAACAACATAAAAATCAAGGAAAAACAGGAATTTTTACCCGAAATCGGTTTTCGATAAAATCGATTTTGGTTTTTGACCAAACAAATGAACATATACATATATAATTGAAATATTCACTGGTTGGGTAAAAAAGCTTGGAAATTTAATAAAAGCCTCCAACTATATTGTTACAATGACATTAGAAAATTATTAAAAATCCTTAGTCACAGTTTTTTTATAAGCATTTAAAGTTCAAATCTTGACAAAATACAGAAAAATCACGAAAATTAACTATATAATTTGAGTTGAAAAAATCATAAAAATGTTTCTTTTCAAATCTAAGATTTTAAAATGTAATACAAGATTATTCATAAGTTTGTATACGCCTTTATCAAAAAAAAAATGTCCACAAGTAAATCAAATTACATTTTTATGAGCATTTGAAAATCATATTTTTACAAGATTGGATATTCACTAGATTTCTCATGTAGCGATTTTGTTAATTTGTTGTTATTCAAACAAATAACTGTAATTACATGAAAATTTATATATTTATATTTTAATTTTCTATACACCACAAAGTTTTGAAAATATTTTAACTCTCTTTGAGCTGTTTCCGGGCATTGTCATTTTTTAATTTTTTTAGTTTTTTTTTTCTATAAATATCAATAAAATTTTATTTGTTGGGTAAAAAGCGTGAAAATTTAATGGAAGGCTCCTGATATATTCTTACAATAGCGTTGAAAAATATTAAAAATACATAGCCACAATTTTTTTTTATAAGCATTTGAAGTTCAAATGTTGACAAAATGTATGGATAAATATATAGTTTTTTTTTGTTAGGAAGGATTTTACTTAGAAAGTTGGATTATTTTTGTGTTGGAAATTATAGGTTAAGAATATGCCTCTGCACCACCAGAAATTGGACCCAATTTACGCCACTGGCTACTGGAACATTAACGTTGCAGGTAGCAGACACTTCTTTTGATGATGTCGTCGTGGTTGTTTGTTAAAATAAGTAGACCGATATAGTATATTGTGAATTTATTAGTTTTACTTTAATAATTTCGACAAAGTCCAAATAATGACATACAGAGTGGCGTGAAGGTGCTTGCTCTAATGGGTGGTAGTACACGTCTGAATACAGGCCGATTCGGGCTCCCTTATATAATATGAGGTTCCCCGTACCTCTTGCCTATGGATACTGTATCTCAGCTCTCACGGATGTGATTTGTGTGGTCATTATTCCAGCCCACGATTTATATAAATTATATTTATTAATTTACTTATTAAATTCTATATAATAATTAAACTATAATCGTATTTTATTAATTTACTTATTCCATTAATATTCTATCCGCGTATGTAATTACCAATAGTATTTATTCTACATGTATATAATATTATTATTTATAAAACAATTAACACGTAACTACCATCACCAAAATGAATAATACGTATAGGTATATATTATTTTCCACAAAATTACCAATACGTGTATACTATTATACTTATAAAATAAACAACATGCACGTATAATTATTCATAAAATAAATTGCGTAAACGCGCGTTGTACGTCGTAAATGGATGAGTACCTATCTAATAACACGTAAGACCATAGGCGCACATAGGGGGGTGCTTGGGGGTGCTAAGCACCCCCAAGCTTCAAACTAGCACCCTCAGTTTATTTCGGTATTTCACCAATCATTTATAAACTATCGTGGTTTATTGGTTCACAATTTTTCTTTTTATTACAAATATTGACAACTGTTTACGAATTCACGATTAAAACAGTATTGTGTGAATGCATGGTTCAGTGTTTCAGTTTTTGTCAAAACATTAAACAGTATGTAGCAAACATATTATATCATATCATTATAGAAAATTATATTATCTTACTGGTTATTTATATTTCCATTTTCTATGCATGATAAAATTTTCTAAATATTTTGAGTTATTTTGAGGTTTTTATGGACATTTTTAGTTTCCATTTTTTTTTAGTTTTTTTTTTTCTATAAGTATCAATAAAATTTTATTTGTTGGGTATAAAAGCTTAAAAATGTCCCCCACGGATCTGTGAATCATAAATTATTCCAGCACCCCCTAAATTCACACCCAATGTGCGCCTATGCGTAAGACGTTCAATCGTCTATGCTACGCGTGTTAAATTTCGTTACGGTTGTAACGATCTTGGTGCTTGGTACCTACTACTGTTGTATAGTGTTATTAGTAGATAAGTGGCTACCAAGATGGCAAGATGTTATAGATGCAGGTCGCAGACACTTTATCTGATGTTGAAGTCGTGGTTGATGAATGAATAATAAGACAGTTGATGTATATTGTGAATTTTATTATAACGCTCGATAATTTTTCTAAGTCCAAAATAATATTGTACAAAGTGGCGTGAAGGTGCTTGCACTAATGGATGGTAGTACACGTCTGAAAACAGGCCGATTCGGGCTCCCTTATATATGAGGTTCCCCTTGGTACCCCTTGCCTATAAATACTGTGTCTCGGCTCTCACGGATGTGATTTGTGTGGTCATTATTCCAGCCCACGCATTTACAATTGAATGTATTACTAAATCATGATTATTATTAAAATAATAATTTTACTCTTTTCTATTTGAATTTCGTCGTGTGTGTTCAGTGTTTTTTATGATTATTATTGAAATAATCATTTTACTCTTTTTTATACTTGGATTTCGTTGTGTGTGTCCAGTGTTCCTGTAAAATATTACAACCGCCTATTTTTGAACCCTAATGTCCTTAATGTCCCTTAATGTCTGATTATGCCGGTCTACCGTATATTATAATAACTATGCAATTGGTATTATTTTTACGTAGTAACTTGCTTACTACATCTCTCCTTTTAAAAGTTGATTTTTGTAGTCTAAAACGAGAAAAATTAACTCAATTATCCTTCCATTAGTTCAAGCACTTTCCTATGGTTACAAGTTTACAATGTTTACATACATCAATAATTACATTACATTCAAATATTATTACATGTTTACAAAATATGTTTGTTACAAATATTTAGTTACATTATTGTAATTATATGGTACATTCCACCATATTTTCCTGGTATTAAATATTATTGACAAAATACAGATTACAATCCACAATATTACAATATATCGTATATTTGCTTATTATCTAGGTTAGTATCTTATGTGATTAACAATATTTTTTTTTTCTAGTTTCACAACAATAATCTTTTCTTAGTGTTAATATAATATGAAATAATTCTTTAATATAATATGAATTCTTAAAATCTATTACAATATATTTTTTTTTTCGCGCAATATTTATATATGATAAAATAATGGTATATTGTAATATATATATTTCTTTTTCCATCACCATCTTTTAATATTGCCGCTTTTAATTCCTTCCTACGTTTATATTTTTTAATCTTTATTAAACTGTTCGCCGAACTAGTTTCAATATCTGAATTATCGGATTCTGTCATATATATATATCTAAACATTAGGTAGGTATATATAATTTTTATAAATTATATCTATTAAATTACTTATTCAATTGATATTCTATCCGCGTATGTAATTACTAATAGTATTTACTCTACATGTATATATATTACGTATTAATAGCTTATGATTAATAATAGTACTATTATTAATCATAAGCTATTAATACGTAATATTACCATCACCAAAATTAATAATACGTAAAAATTATTACTTATAAAATAACCATCATGCACAAATAATTAAAAGAAATTACGTAAACGCGCGTCGTACGTCGAAAATGGATGGGTACCTATCTATAATAACACGTAAAACGTTCAATCGCCTATGCTACGCGTGTTAAATTTCGATACGGTTTATCCCCTCACCCGTTCCGCTCGCCCTGTTCCGCGATGTTTCATGCGTACGCGCTTGTACTACGCTCGAATATTATAAAAAACAATGTCCGGTTAATTACTCCGTAAATCCCTCTAATAATATTCGACTTCCTATCCCTTATTTTTCTTATTACTAATTTATTTCTCTAAATGATTTAATTTTCTGATTAACCATTTAATTTTTAAACGCTAAAAATTAATTTTTCATTAATAATTATTCTATCAACTTATTCGTAGTAATGTTATACTAAATCTTATCCTAGGGCCCCTATAATTAATTCTTTTTCAAAAACTTTTCAAAATTTGACGTCAATTACTTTTATTCCATAAGGTCATCTACTGTCTTTTAATTCAAAATCCATCAATTAATTTCTTTCAACAATTATCTATCATTCTATATTTCAATTCAAAAATTCAATATTTCACTTTAATCAATATTTCCATATATATATTCAAAATCCTACGCGCGTGCATCAATTTCCTAGATCAGCCTATCGCTGTCCATTCATTAGATCAGTCCCTGGCTGTCTATTACCATAAAATATTTAGGTCAGTCCCTGCTGCCTATCACAAAAAATCATAGATCGGTCCTTGCCGTCTATTTACCATAAAAATCCTAGATCAGTCTACAGCTGTCTATTAAAAATTCGTATATAGTTCTTAACAAGCTTGATTCCTATAATTTTTTTTATTATTTTTTTTTATTCGAATATTTTTTTTTTTTTAATATATTACACCCCCACCAAGATATAAAATAAACGTTGATTTAATAGAATCAACGTGAGACGTGCACTTCAAGCTACAATTTTTTTTCTATCCATCTATCTTCAACTTAATTATTTTACTCACAATAATGATGCTGCCACTGCTGTGTTCATTTTTTCCATCCTGTCTGCTGGCCTGTCTTTAATTTGTTGTTCGTTGATTTCAGAGTCGCCTTGTTAATTAAGTCATACCTTTTTTTTTTTTTTTTATTTATTTGGAAAATCTACAATGTGTATAATATTACACAATAAACAGAATTGATAACAGATACAACGATATATATGTTACGGGTAAAGTACAAAATATGGTTAGTGTTCACATTATCCGGGTAATGTGTACACTACCTGTACCTATTGGATAAAGTAAAAATACTATTTATAAAACGTTTATTTCGTACTTTACTCGGGTATTAAGTTCAGATCCATCAAAAAATTCCTACCATGCAATGTTGGCGACACAGATAGAGTCAAACTACCAGAAGTAGACAGAAGTAAGGGTGATCCACAGAATATACTCTTTGCGGTTGTGTCTATAAGTGATAATCAATATTACGAACTCGATAATAAAAATTGCACTCTTCATCAACTTTATTCCAGAAATCAATTCACTGTATTCTCTGAACCATTAATAGATATTTTAGAAGTTTTAGCCACAAAAAAAATCTTTGAGTGAGATAGCTAATGAACAATCTTTTTCCGGTGGTCAAGGTTTTAAGAAGTGTTTATGTAAAACTAAATGCTTAACAAATAAATGTAAATGCAAATCCAGGGGAATACTTTGTAATTCTAAATGTCATCTAAACTCAAATTGTTCTAATAAATAATTGTATTTCGCTTTTAAATTTTAATTAAGTAAATAGTAAAGTTGTTCAAATATATAATTTATAGTTTAATAGTAATAATAATAAATTTTTTTTTTTTGAATTAGTATAATTTGGTTTTTGCTACTAGAAAGACTTTGTATAATCTGTACCATTTTAAGTGTTTGATGCGTTGGTCATGTTGTACCGAAGTTATAAGTTTACCAGGGGCGTAGCTTGCATGTAAGCACTGTAAGCACTGCTTACACTTTAAATGAAAGAAAAAATAAATTTCATCAATCACGACTAATAGGTACATAATAAATTTGAAAATTTTTAATTTATTTATTAAATATTTGAGTTATAGCTGGTAGTGGTTTTTGTTATTGTTTATTTGTGTCGTACGCTGTAGGTACTGATTACCAACTATTTTAAGAAAATCATCGATTGTAGGTCTATTTTTAATCCATTCTGTATTATATTAACTGCATAATCATAATACGATATACAGTGTAACACATTCTGGAATTTCTTACGCGCAACTGTTGTTTTCGAATAGTCTATAATGCCATAGTGGGGGTCACGTATTTAACTAGCTTTTGTAAGCACATTTGATTTTGCTTACGCGAGAAACAAGGAGCGACCAGTAGGTACCTACCTACGTAGTCCGACGCGTTGTGGACTGTAGTCGTTTTTACGTACACTGTCACTGTCATTCGCCTAATAGACTTTTGAAGTATTTATACTTCAATTTCTTTATTTTTTCTCGAAGACTCGAATTTCTAACATTTTTAATTTGATTTGTACAACTAGTATATTATTTTTAAATATATTAAAAATTTTAAAACGATAACTTATAATTAGGTATTTAGGTATAGTACCTATATTCTGCCACGCCACTGAAGTTTACGATTATAGTTATACGAATACATTATCCACAGCACCCCGGATATAATGTATAAATTGATTGGATACTACATATTTAAGGTGGATAATGTATACATTACACTGTTCGTATGGATGAGGTTCACATTACCCGGGTAATATGTACACTAACCGTTTTTGTACTTCACCCGTAACATATACAATACATACATATAAAAAAAAAACAACATGAAACACAAGATGAGGGAAAACATTCAGCGATGGTACCCTCTAGAAGTCATACCTAAGTGATAGAATTCAAATTGTAAGGGTTAATGGTGAATATAGTAATGTAAATAATATTTTAATATTGGTGTTCCACAGGGTTCTGTATTAGGCCCTTTATTATTCAATATTTATGTTAATGGCCTTCTTAAAAGGTGATATTTATAGTTTTGCTGATGATACAGTCATGCTCCTTAATAATAAAAGTATTGATGTTTTATTTTATGATGTTAATTTTTCATTAGATATTTTTCAGAGTTGGTATGATAATAACTTTTTATAGTTAAACCAAACAAATTCTAATTATGTACTATTTAATCTTAGATAAAATTCAACTACCTTACATAATCTATTCATTTGTCCACTTTCCTTAAATTGTAAAAATAAAATTGTATCTTGTAATTGTCAAACATATTCAAAGAGTAAATCAAATTAAATATTTAGGATTAATATTTGTCATTTGATGAAAAGCTAAAATGGAATTATCATGTAGATAAGTTGGTTAATACTATCAGGAAATTATTTTATAACTTTAAAATCTTGAAATATATTTTAACACTTGAGAATATAGACATTGTTTGAATGCCATAGAACATAATATTATAAATGTAATGCTGTGTAGCTGGTACTTGGTAGTGTAAAGTGCCAAAAACTTCAACTCAGTTTTGATTGTATTTTGAATAAAATAACAAGTTGATGGTATAATGTTAGTTTATTTGTATTTATTTAACACGTAAAATAGACTAAGTCCAAATAATTAATTTATAAAAATGTGGTAAACGAGATGTGTTTTAGTATATATCGACTTGGTGGTTGCTCTGCTGGTGCTCGTCTACTCGGCTGGTGTTCGTATGACGTACCTCGTCGGGTATTCCTAATAGCTCCCTCCTATGGCAATTTTTGTATAATAAATGGTACATAGCCGCGTACACCTGAGGTCATTTCTGGCGTCGAATACGAAATAATGTTAATTACGGATTATATGTTTCCAAAGTCATCTATTTGTACTGTTTAGGGCTTTTTCGTCTTTCCTATAATGTAGGTAACGTATGCGGTACCTAGGTACCTACTATTGTAGTAATAATAGTAGATAAGTGGCTACCAGTTCGTTAATGTTGCAGGTCGCAGACACTTCTTCAGATAATATAGTCGTGGTTGATGAATGAATAAAATAACAGTTGTTGTATAATTGTGAATTGTATTATAACACTCGATAATTTTACTAAGTTCAAATATTGTTGTACAGAGTGGCTTGAAGGTGCTTGCACTAATGGGTGGTAGTCAGTGTTGAGCAGTATCTAGATAAATGTATCTAGATAAAACTACAGCATCTTCATCTCATCTAGATAAATAAAATATTAGGTATCTGATTGTCATCTAAGATAAACTGTATACCTATCTAGATAAATATACCTAGATAAATAAATAATTTTTAGTTTCGATTGATTTGTTGGTAGTTTGGTACCTACTTTTAATTTTTTTTATTTTATCTTGTCATTGATCTAACAAAATATTATTACACTATTTCTGAAAATAATCGTGAATATATTAATTTTTTTCTTTGCAGTAATTTTATTGACAATAATAATATTATAATAGTATAATATTCATACGAATGTGTTTTGTTCTTTGTTATTTATTATTACGTTTCTCGTGTAATGTTGATTACTAGAAATGGTTTCAATGAAATAATATCGTTCTTGTCTATTTATATAAAGCTAAATAATATTGTTATTACGTAATAGTGTAACATTTCCATGTTCAGTTTGAGTTGAAGTAAAAAAGTAGGTAGACAGAAATAAATCATTGTTTAACAATTAAATAAGGAATTGCATAAAAAAATGTTGTTTATTAAAATGAATGGTCATAAAATAGTAAAATACTAAAAGAATTTGTCTAAAATAATTAAGAAATATATTTATTTTTTGCGCATTTTAAACAAAAAATAAAAATATCTTTTATGATATCTAGATAAAAAAAATATGTATCTTTATCTTAATCTAGATAAAAGTAAAAATGATCATCTGAATCTCAATATAGATAATTGTTTACGAAATTATCTTTATCTTATCTAGATATTATTTTTGTTATCTGGGCTCAACACTGGTGGTAGTACACGTCTGAAAACAGGCCTATTCGGGCTCCCTTATATATGAAGTTCCCCGTGCCCCTCGCCAACAAATACGGTATCTTCGTTCTCACGGATGTCATTTGTGTGGTCATCATTCTAGCCCACGCATTACGATTGAATGTATTACTAATTTATGATTAGTCATTTTACTCTTTAATATTTAAAATTTCATCGTATGCGTCCAGTATTCCTGTCAAATATGACAACCGTCTATTTTGACCCTATTGTCCTTAATATCTGGTTATGCCGACCTCGGTGGCGTGGCGTGGGTATTAAAAAGATGTAAGCAGTGAAATTTTTTTTTCAAAAGTGATTAGAATATAGGTACTATACCTAAATATCTAATTATAAATTATGTATAAAAAAATGTTATCCTTTTAAAATTTTTAATATTTTTAAAAATATACTAGTTGTACAAATCAAATTCGAGAAAATAAAGAAATTGAAGTATAAATACTTCAAAAGTCTATTATTCGAATGACAGTGACAGTGTACGTAAAAACGACTACAGTCTACAACGCGTCGGGCTACGTACTGGTCGCTCCTTGTTTCTCGCGTAAGCAAAATCAAATGTGCTTACAAACGCTAGTTAAATACGTGGCCCCCACTATGGCATTATAGACTATTCGAAAACAACAGTTGCTCGTAAGCAATTTCAGAATGTGTTACACTGTACGTATGTACATCGTATTATGATTATGCAGTTAACATAATACAGAATGGATTAAAAATAGACCTACAATCGATGATTTTCTTAAATTAGTTGGTAATCAGTAGACAGCGTACGACACAAATAAACAATAACAAATACCACTACCAGCTATAATTTAAATATTGTATAAATAAAATTAAAATTTTAAAAATCATGTATTATGTACCTATTAGTCGTGACTCGTGGTGATTGATCAAATTTATTTTTCTTTCATTTAAAGTGTAAGCAGTGCTTACAGTGCTTACATGCACGCTACGCCCCTGGCCGACCTATAATATATTATAATGACTATACACTCGTGATTTATGATTTGTTGTCACGTAGTAACTTGCTTACTACAATAATATGGATATTGCGTGCGTATACCCAGTGGTGTATTGGAGGGTATACGCGGGTATACGTCGACACGTCGTATACCCGGATCCCTATTTTTGGATTTATGCGTATACCTTTAAGAAAATTAGTCTTTTATGGGTATACGCACGCTTCTAATTTATCATCAGACAATTTAGGCATATTATCACCAAACAAAAGTAAAAACTTAAAAATAATAATAATAATAACCTAAATTATATTTAGTTATAATATTTTATTATAACATAAAGTGCACTGTCCAAAAATACTAAAAATAGCCCCGTACCCGCATGAAGTTCGATTAAATTTTACCCGACGTTTTCTTGCGAAGACGATCGGAAACTGCCGAGCAATACAATCAATCAATGAACAATCAATGTACAGCGGTTCCCAAACTGTGAATAAACATACGTAATTTCATTTCAAACTAAATGATAATGACAAATTAGAATAATAACAAAATAATTATTGTTGATGTATTGTGTTATTACTTATCATCCAATAACCAAATTATAAAATCGAACTATTAGTTTCTCATTATATTAATTCTATTAATTTTGAAATTCTTTTAAATTTGTAAAATATTTTATACAAATAAAATATATATAAATATTTGTATATAAATATATTATAATATATGATCGATAATGGATAATAAACGTACCGCTACTTCTACTATATAAGTATTTTACTGTACAATTGTTTTAAAATTTGATAATAAAAAGTTGTATTATTTATGATATATATCATATATGAATTGGGAACAAGTCTAGTTTACCGGGCACATATTTTTTTTGAAATTTTTTTTTGAAAAGGATTGTTTTGACGAGTTAAGAACGATGGTGCAAAAATAAAATTGCGGAATGATTATTTTGGAAGTTATAGCTTCCCAAAGTTAACGATTTTACGTTTATACGCGTGCGCGCAACACTATACTATAATGCCGCGCGGAGGACCTCGAGTTTGGCGACCGTTTGGCAACCCTTTTAAAAAAAAATTTCAAAAAAAAAAGGTGCCCGGTAAACTAGACTTATACCATGAAATTGAATTAATTAAAAAAAAAATAATACATTGATACTTGGTACATATTACACACAGTGGAGTATATATGAATTAATTTTATGGTTGTGGGTGAATATAGGGTGAACTGGGGGGGCGTATATAGGGGGGTATATACGCCACTGCATATACATATACACATGAAGAGTAAGTGTTTGTAATAAAGTTATAAAAGATTATTAAATACAAAGTGTAATCATTTTTTGAGCGGAGCGAGAAAATTTTTAAGGTAGGTATATCGTATATATAGGTATATACTATATTCAACTACTTTTAGGTGCGTATACCCATACATTTATTTACCAATATACCACTGCGTATACCTATCACGTGTTCGGGCTGTACCATTAATTAGTTCTGTAGGTACTCTTATCGATATGGCCGCCCGGATGCTGATATTATTACTATTACCGGGGTTCCTTGATCCCTGCAGCATTTATGTCTATTATTGAATATAATATATATGTATATTATAATCGTATGTTACTTAATACAATATAATATAATATATTATTTAATATATTATTACTATTATTAATATATACGTAGTCACAGCTCGTTACAGTAGGTAGGTAAGTAGGTATATAATATTATTTTAACATCGTATCACACTCGACAAGCGACTGAATAAGGTAATTAACTAATAAGTGATGTTAACAAATGCCTACCTACATATTAGGCACCTAATTGATTACCGTAAAATGGGATAACTTTGATAATTTTTTACTGTTTTATGACAATTTTACTTTTTTTTTTTTTATGGATAATTTACGTAGTATTAACGATACGGCGTCCTTGGCGGTAGAACGAACAGAATTCCTACTGTTGGGGACCATTTTGTAATTTGTAACTATGTACGATGTGTCGATCGAACGAACAAAAGTACTCTTCACTGATTTATAATCAAAGACCGTGATTACAGAATACAGGAGTTCGTTACACTAGTCGGTTGTCTTTTGTTTACGTCGTAGTTTAGGTTATAAGGAATATTATAATAATTTTTTTACCGTGTGTGTTTGTCTGGCTAAATAATAAATAGACGCTTTTCAAACATTCATTTTTAATAGTACAAATAATATCTCATCAAATCTGTGACTGTGAAATCAGAAAGTTGTGGTATTCTGGGTTTCATTCATGTGCTTTGTACAGTACTCTGCAAGATTGCAGTAGACTTATTATGTATGAATTTAACTTAAAGCATACTATATGTTTAAAAAATATAAATATGACAAGTGATATCTAACCACCCAATTATTCTACAGATGACTGGATTAACCACCACGAGAAAACTTACACCTCAAAACACAATTATCGGTCTATAGGATACCGGAATACAGGTGTCGTGTTCATTCCAAGACTGAGTGATCGAGGCTACTTACGTCCATTGATCGAGTTCCCTTTTCTAAGTTCCCACTGCGTACAATACAGATAACCATCTACTGATAAGGCTAACTTCAATATTGCATAAAAATGCATAAGTGTATAGTGTGCGGCAATAAATCTAATACCACCAAAGTCAATCGTCCAGGAGTAATGTATCACGGGTGAGTACTAATTGGTTCTCGAAATTTACTCGCTCAAACTGTTTTGAAAAAAAAAAATTTGCATTTTATTGTATTTATTAATATTTGTTTTGATATAGAATACCCAAGAACGCATACATGAGAAGAAAATGGCTAAAAGTTTTTGGAATTGATCGTTGTCATGATTGGCAACGGATATGTAGTGATCATTTTTTAGAAGAAAACTATAAGCCAGGAAAAAAGCGATTTTTATTTTCAAATGCTATTCCCCAACCTTATGATCAAAATGGTTTTCCTTCTAAGTAATACTTTTGGATCTCTATAATTTAATTTTTCATTTTCAATAATATTTTTTATTTTTATATAGTGATGCTACCCAAAGTAATGATATTGAAATTGAGAATAATGTAATTTTACCAATTGAACAAAATATGCCGGTCAGTAAATAAGTATTATTATTTTTAATAAACATTGTCAATACAGTATGATATCTTTATCTTTTTTATGATTTTCCATGCTTTTCTCATTGAATATGTATGACCTTGGTTTCTCTTCTTTAGTAATTTAGTGCTTCTAATTATACATCAGTATTATTCTTGTCCACTTATATTTATAAAATAGTTAGTAGTTTGACCACCAATGTGTGTACTCTTTTTGTAAAACTCTCGGGATATATTTTTTAGTTACTAATAATGTATTGTTAGGAAAAATCTAGTGTAATGAATTGGCGATCTGTGTGATTCATTTAAGCATCATGAGAAAAAAAATTTGTAAAATTGAGTCACAAAAGTTTTTGTCGATATATAGATAACTCAATTCTTCCCTTTCATTATACGTGACAGTATGAATTTCCATTTTAAAATAGCAACTGAAATTTTTTGATATAGTTTAATGTGTACATAAAATAAACCAATATTTTGTAAAATATAAAATCAAAATGGTCAACCATTAACGCCCAAATAAAGCTGTATTTATATTTACTGCAAGGAAATAATCATCTTGTATACTGTTCATTGTATCATAATATACGAATAAATATGTACACAAAACTTGTTTTCATCATATACTGTACAGCCAACGAGGTACTGAGAATCATTGATTGTAAATATCAATAATTGTTCTTAACTTATACCTGAACAATATTGCAATGTTTGGGAAAGATTAGCTAGGTTATCAAGTGTTCTATAGTAGTAACTAGTAAAGAGATTCTATGTTATTCACAACCAGTACTCAATAGTTCATTATTTGGGTTACAATGACATGGAAGGATCCATACCCTCTAGTTTCTACAAAAAATAGGCTGCTCGTTGTATGTTGTATCATAATATACGAATACATATGTACACACAATTTACTTAGCATCAAATACCAATAAATATCAATAATTGTTCTTAGCTTACACCTGAACAATATTGCAATGTTTGGGAAAGATTAGCTAGGTCATCAAGTGTTCTATAGAAGTAACTAGTATACTGATTCTATGTTATTCACAACCAGTACTCTGTAGTTCATTATTTTGGTTACAAAGAAATGGAAGGATAAAAAATAGTCTTTAGACTATCCTAAATATATAGACTAAGCAAACTAGACTATTGAATGTTATATCACTAAAATATGTATTTAGCTCATATCATATTTTAATTTGTACTTTATAATTGCAACGTAGCTGTTTCTAATATTAATATGAATTATGTATTTATATTTTAAAGGACCATACCTTAGGATCTGGATTACAATGTTCCGTTAAAAACTGCTTCAACAGGTTTTCAAAGAATCTTAGTCTCTTTGGCTATCCTATGGATTTCACGCTGAGAAAAAAGTGGATAGAAAAATGCGGTTTAAAAATAGATCCCTCTAAAATAGTAATGAGTAGTACAAGAGTTTGTGCTACTCATTTTGAAATCGATTGTTTCAAAAATACTGAATTAAAGAACAGATTAAAACCAGGCGCTGTTCCATCATTATTTTTAGATAACGGTAAGAAAAAAATTATAATTTGTTGTTTTATTTTGTATTAACTATTAATTAGCATTCTATTTTTATTGTCATTTTATTGCAATTGCAATATATAATTATTGATTAAAACGTTTTGATTTTAATTAATTTCATATTAATTTTCAAAAGTATCCTTAATGACCTCGGAATTTATAAAACTTACATATTTTTGTTGGATAAACATGCTTAAAATAGTGATTTTTCCTTTTAAATCAGTTAATCCTAGATAATGACTTGGGAATGTCCTTTTAAATAATCTTTCGCTGATGTTATATTTCTTTTTTATAGTAAAATTGTATTTAAAATCTTATAATAATTTAAAATTAAAATTCTTTTTTTGAATCATTAGTCCCTAATGCATTGCCTGTGCCAGTATTGAGTACATGTGAAGATCAATTCATACGTTATGAAGCTGCTGAACAGACGTCAGAAGAAAAACAAAACAATGTAAAAGGTACTATGTAAAAAATTCTTACTAAAATACATGTTGACATGTAATTTAAATCCAACATTAAAACAAAATACTGAAAAAATGAATAACTTTTCAGATAACACTTCCATGAAAATTGAACTTACAACTGATGATTCATCTAATGATTCGTTGTCCATTACTTTGGAACCAATTGAAAAAAGAACCTCACAATGTATTATAATGGATGTTTGCAATACTGAAGATCTTACAATTGATGAACATGAGTTTATTTTTGAAATGCCTAAGAAAGTTGTACTTCCTAGCTTATATTGGAAGGGTGAACATCTTAATGCAAAAAATGCAACACGGTTTTATCAACGTGACACCAATGATGTAACTGTGAAGATAGTACTTTTTTTTAATAACCTTTTGCCAACTATACAAATATATGGCAAGAAATATGAATATACAACGCCTATCACAACAAAAAAAGAGTTAGAAGATCTTTTAGAAAAAGTAGATGGTATTGAAAAATGTCGTGGTAGGGGTGGATTTGTCTTTGAACAATGTTTAGGCTATTTTGAAAATAGTTTAGTTAATATGTGTTCTGGCTGTGAAGGGTTGGTAAAAGATCGAGATTTGCAAAGAATGAAAGCAAAAATTGTAGCTAAAATAAAATGATGGAAAGTTTTTACAACTGCGTGAGTTAACTGGAGGATCTTAAGTATTAAAATAAGACACTCGTTCTTTTATACCTACCTAAATATATTGAAATCCGATTTGGTTCAAGTAGTTTATGATTTATAATTAGAGCTCGTATTTGTGTGCACTTGCATATTTATTCTGATTTATCGTATGGTATGCTAAGGGGGCACAAAAGGTTTTCCCAGAGAATTAATTTTTTTCTTACTTTTTTCTTTACAAATTATTATTTACTGAGGCACATACCTAAATAAACTCCTTTTAGGAAACATTTTTTTATGTTAAGAAGACTACACAGACATTTTGTTGTCTCTATCTTACAAGTGCGCTTAGAAGATAACGTTTAGCTCTATTAGTTTAAAAATTTGAGTAAATTTATTGATTATAAAGTTATGGTAAGAACATTATCTGTGTTCGTATGGTGTTTTTTTTTTACAATTATACAGTATTTAAACGAGTCTTGAGCATTTTTAATTTATCTTATATTATGTACGCATAATTTGTTTAAAAAAATTGAACTATCGTAAAATATGGCAAGAACATTATCTGTGTTTGTATGTTGGTTACATAGATAATGTTCTTACCATCAATTTTATAATAGGTCGATTCACTCTAATAATTGTTAAACTAATTGAGGTAAAGGTTATCTGCTGTGAGTAAATTTTCAATGTTACGCACTTGTTGGACGAAGACAACAAATGGCGGTGTGGCATCCTTTTAATTGATTCCTATTTTTCTTATAGATTAAAACTACCTAAAAAATATTCTAAAGAAAAGTATTAATAGTAGCGTTCCATAATTTTAAATTAAACATTCAGAAAATAAATGAATTTTTTAGTGCATATTTGAACATTTTAGTGCATGATATATATTAATATATTTATGCATTTTTAAGATTTTTTATAGCGTTTATAGTTGGTTATTGTGCGTTTTATTATATATTTATATATATTTATTTTATTATATTATTTTATATTCTATGCATACAAATCCGTGCTCCAGTTATAGGTATTTTTAACTTCAACGAATGAATGTAGAAATGCTCCAAATATTATAATGCTTTTGCAATTCAAAATGTATGTTTTAATTCTAAAGGTTAAAAAAACCTAAAATAGCATATTGTAGAATACGATAAAAATATTGTTTTGTAACGAGTGAATATGTATAAATTTTTTTTCAAAACATTAATTTTCTGAAAAACCGAGTGTCTTAAGTTGAATAGAAAACTCTGTATATTATTTACTTATTAAAATAGTTTATATTTTATTTTATAGTTTGCTGAAAAGAAACTACTTATATTACAACTAAGAAGAAAATTGGCAGAAATCAAAAGAAATCGTCGTCATAGATTCGCGTTAAATCCATCAGGAATTTCAAATATTATGTATTGTACTACACAATATTCATAATTTTTTAATTTTTTATTATGGGTTCAATCCGAAGTATATATTAAAATGAGAAGCATAGGAACAATAAAAGCAAGAAAACTATCTTTGATTTGAAAAAAATATATTTGGCAAATTCAATACAAATTCACAATATTTTATTAAAAGTTTTTAATACATAGGATTTTTAAAAAGTATCAAAATAAAGTAATTAAAAAAGTTTTTGACCAATAAATTGTTAATGCCCAGCCTTGGGATTACTATACATTTACAGGTATACTTTTACATTTAGTGTTTTTTTTTTTTTTTTAATTATGTACATTTACTTTGTTTATACTATTTAATATTTTTGATAAAAATGTATCAGCTATCAAAATTACAACTTACTATATAATAATTATAATTATTCTTATTCTTATTATTCTATTAGAATTAATTGGATATTGTGTCTCTATTAATAATTAAAATGTCGGTATGAATTTAAATTATTTTTTTAATTTTAAAATTAACTTAAAACAGAAAAAACTGTTTTAGTCGCGGGAAAGAACCGAGAAGGTTACATTAATTACTAAGAAACGAAATATTCACCACATGAAAAGGAGAAATTTGACTGAAATATCAGTTTTATTTTTCGATATCGGAACTACGAAAAAAGTTATTGGGATTTGAAAAACCCAGAAAATTATGGATTTTGAAACGATAAGAACTTTTTTTGTATAAGTGATATCAAATAAATAAAACGATATTTCACAGATGATGCTCTGAACTATATTGTATACCAATTTAAAGTTATAACTATCACTATACACCCTGATTGGTTGTAGTTCTATCCCGCTCAAAAAAGTTTTTGCTATGTTGTACGTTTGTAAGACGGAGACAACACATGCAGGTGTAGCGTCCACTTAAGTTCAATATTTTAATAGTACCTACACGTGCCATAGAATAGTAAAATATAAATGGTTGATGTAAGAAGTTCATCACCAAATCACCACAATGAATTACAATTACATTTTTAATAAGGCATTAATATTTAGTTACGATACCCTAATTCTATAAAATAAATACTAAAAAAAAAGTTGAAAATATGGTTAAATGCCTAAGGCCTAACTAAATATTATTTCAGCCCTTAAAAAAAATATATAGTTAGAACATTAACATTTTTTGTTTAATATAAACTAAATGCCTTTAAAAGATCTTATTGTAATAAGTTATTAGGTACTGTAGAGTTACAGTGTAGACAATTGCAAGAATACATTGAAAAACTAGTAGATAATTTGCAAAAGCCATTTTTTCATCACATAATTATTTAAAAAATTATCATATTGAATACATAGAATAGGCTACAAATATTTGACTACATTTTGGTCCTTTTTTCACTACTATATGGCTTTGTTGAATCGTGTATGATGTACAGGTTATGTGGGTTTTAGATGGTCACAAACCTTTGATAGCCTAAATTGTCTTCTTTTGTATTTAAATTGTATACAATTTTTAAAATTGTATTTATTTTTTATCATACAAATGTAATTATAACTATTGAGTTGGATGGAAAAAGCTAACAAAATAAGAACTTTTATTCTGATTTACAAATTACTTAATTATAAAAATTCAATAATTTGAAATGAGTGTTTTATTTTTTAATAAATTTTATGGACATTCCATATACGCCACTGATATGACAAATCATTTATTGCTATAAAAATAATTACAATTTAATTTCTAAACACATTACTTACAAAAACACAACATAATATAATTATATTGCACATTCATGACACAGTATAATCTACAATATTGACTTATAATATATAACAATATTTAAGAAAGTTATAAAATTATAAAAAAAATGTATGTTTATGATATTATTGTGAATAAATAAATTTATATATTATAATATTGTCCATGGACCCTTGTTTTAAATTGTCAATCCTTAGATATAAAAATTTAACATTTTATAAATTATTTACTACAAAACAATTATTAAATTTAAAATTTGATAAATGTTGTCAATATTCAAACTTTAATTGATTATAAAAAAAATTGAGGCCACGTATTTTTAATATTTTTAAACTTCTATTGTAACAATATATTAGGAGCCTTGTTTTAAATTTTCATGTATTTTTACAGAACAATTAAAATTTTATTGACAATTATGGACAAAAAAACTAGAAATTGGAATAGTTACACAATTTAACTATTAGGTACATTCAATTATTCAAACATTTTAATTAGGTAGCTACCAATATTTTAAATTCAGTGTTGTATATACATGCGCGTGTATGTATGTACTATGTAGGTATATACATATAGGCGGAGATCTTATGAAATATTGAGGGGGGGGGCTTAAATATTTGATGACAAACGTCAAACAGACCTGTGGGGGTGTTGCACAGGGGTGTAACTACAGAATATTTATTAAATAATTAGATAGTCCTATAATAGCCCACTATCTCAGTCTGTTAATTATCGCTTCTCAATAAATAACAAAAATTAAAAAAGAAATAATATTTTTACCAACTATAAATAGAACGGTATAATATGTTATACAATATTGATGGCCAATTGGTACAAAATATGTACAGTATTAGGTATATAAACACAATATAATATTATTGTGAATTGTGACTTAATTTTTCGGTATGTTACCGTAAATAATAAATTGGTAAATAGTATGTACCTATATAATGTACTAGGTACACTTATATAATTATGGATATAAGAATATAAAATAATGAAAAAAATTCGGTAAACGGTACAAAATTACGATATTGTTTGTTTAATATTTTTAGGGGGGCTTTAAATTCAAATTATTTATTTTGGATGGGCTAAAACAAATTGAACTGATGGTTAACTATTCTACTTCAGACTTCACCCTGCTTCAACTAATACTCTAAAAGTCTGGATAATGATAAGATAATGTTTTTTTTAGAAGTTGTGAGTTGTTGTATCAAGAATCGTTAAACAAACAATGTGTTGCAGTGAAGAACTAATGGGTATATATATATGATAAATGATAATATTTTATTATTTTGTATCTATCTAATGGTAAATTAACTAATATTTTTATTTTAATGTAGGATAATGAATAGTATTTACTATTGAGTAAAATATTGAAATCAAAATTATAGATCCCCGTTTTATTCTAAGATGATAACAATAATTATAATTGCCTTTAGTTAAAAAGAAAAAAAATGTTCATTTTAGTAATAAAGTATAAGATTTTTAGTTATTCAATAGACCATAATAATTGTCTCTACGATAAAAACTAGAGTGATTTTAAATCAAATTAACTGGCCATTTATAAATATTAAAATTAGGGCAGGGATTTATATTTAATATGTAACCAAAAATATGTGCATATTATAATATATATATTTATAGTCAAAATTAACAAAATATCTATGTAATAAAAATTCAAAACACGTACTAAAAAATGAAAAAATTTTAATCATTGATAAGTGCATTTAAAATGTGTGTACAATAATTATTTAACATTTAAGTAAAGACACTATACAGTAAAAATTATGCATTTTCATACAGTTAAGTATATTTTGTAACGGAGTGCACACGAAAATTGTAGCTTAATATAGATTGATATTTCACTATGAGAAAATATGTGACTAAAACAGTATACAATTCATGGTCATACCTAATAATTATGAACTTATAAAAATATGTTTAAAATATGTAATAATATTATATATTTATAAAAAAAAATGTAATATAATTTATGAATAGATTTTTTTTTTTAATTAACTAGGTGAGGTAATGAGTTTTTTTTTATTTTAGTTACTCATATATCAGTTATAGCGGGATAGCCTAATTGTCTCTAAATATTGTACTTCAATTTTTATTTCACACATTGGTACCTACCACATAATATATTTATTATGAAAGTATTTTGTCTTTTTGTTTTCACCCTGTCCTGGGTGGCATTGTGGCATTGTATACCGTAGCTATTCAATATCATTTCTGATTGAGTTTAAATTAGTATTATTTACAAACCGTCATTCTCTCATACCTACATAGGTAGTATCTGAATATTACTAATAATATCCAGTGAATCCGATAATTTTCACAAGGAAAAATTTCCCAATATACATTTTCTACTAAAAATACTATGCACTTTACCTGTTTCAACATCCACTCCCGAGAGAACGTTTTCTAAAACGTAAAATAGTCGTTAGGTAAAATACTAGCTCCTTCAATTTTAGTTAAAATAGTTCATACTGTAACCAAACATTTTCAAAACATATAAACACTTTTAGATTCTGAACGATGAATGTATTGATTTTACAATGATGTGTGTTTTTTTTTTTTTTTTTTTGTGACTGTGTACACGATAAGCAGTAGTCGAAATAATGCTTCGATTTTCAACTTCAGTATCTTGTTCGATTGGAAAGTGAATCTAGTTGGTACATTCGGGAGGTCAAATTTTAAAATTCCCAATAGTTTTCACAAGCGCCAGGATTAAACACATAAAAATTAAGGAATAACGGGAATTTTTACGCAAAATCTGTTTTCCAAAAAACCTATTTTGGTTTTTGGTGTAACTCTAAAACAAATCAACGTATATACATGAAATTTTCACTGGTTGTTTATATTTGAATTTTCTATACACGATAAATTTTTAAAAATATTAAGATTTGTTTTGAACTGTTTAGGGACATTTTCATTTTCCATTTTTTTTTGGTTTTTATTCTAAAAATATCAATAAAATTTTATTTGTTGGTTTCGAAACTTCGAAAGCTTGAAAAATTTAATAGAAGGCTCCTAGTATATTGTTTAAAATGCAGATAAAAATATTAAAAATCCTTAGTCACAATTTTTTTTTAGAAGCATTTAAAGTTCAAAAATTAACAAAATATGGAAAAATCACGAAAATTAGCAAATTATTTTTAGTTAAGAATTCGTAAAAATGTTTCTTTTAAATCTAAGAATTGAAAATGTAATACAAGATTACTCATAAGTTTTTCTACCTTTGTATTGTATACACATTGTGCACCCAATCACCATGACATTTTAAAATGCAATTTTTTCGGAAAAAATAATTTAACCTGCTGTAGTACCTACCTACTAATGTTTAATAGTAAAATAAATTACTTTAATAACAATAATTACATATAATATAAGTAGGTACACTTAGTAATATTTTAGGGTGACATATCGTCTTCGCTCAGCATTGTTTTTCCTATACCATTCCTATAGCATTTAATTAAAATTGTACATATCCATTAATACAGTGATTCCATTATACACGAGCGTTGCACTTATATTATTATAATACCTATGTAAAAGTTATGCATCACACCAGCCTGCAGTCACTGCACTAAACTCATTGTACAAATATACAATATATTTATATTTATATTACACACAATAATATGTATATAATAGGTACCTATAGGCTATAAGGTACCTACTATTTCAAAAATATTGCATTCGACCTTCGAGTGCTTTCCTATAATAAATAATTTTAGATTTCGTTTCTTTTAAAATCTAAAACGATTATTTTTTATGTACCTCGTAACTGTACAGCGTATCATTAAAAGAAAATAATATTCGGTATATATACATTACCTACACGATTTCATCTCATTTAATATTGATTATAAGCTAATTTTATATTGTAGGTATTTTAAATAGTATTTTTCTGTAGGTACACGCAGAGTCGATATTAATGATCATGTATTCGATAGATATAAAAACAAAATATTTATAATTTATTATTCCGTACCTAATAGGGCTCTAAGTATATTTTATTAAAATATATAGTTATTTTCTGTACATTATAAATTATTATAATTTATGGAGGTACCCATATAATATGTTAAACTGTCACGACATAATATTTGTTAGCATTGTATATTACTGATTAAGTTATAAATGTATCTAAATTGATATTATTTTAATTAAAAAATGAATATTTTACTAATTCCTTACGCTTTTGATCCCGAGCAATGATATCAATATTCATATCGATCATTAAAAGGTTGGCTGTACAATTTATACGTTTAATCTATACATATTATTATGTTTTTTTAAAGCTTGATTTACCCTTATTTACTTTGCACCCCTGGTCATAGGCGCCCGCGGCCATTTTTCTAGGGAAGGGGGGCAATGTTTGGATTTGACGAGAAATATTTTAATTTTAATAGGTATTTTAAAATAATAACCTTTTTTATTATACTCGTATACAATATATTATATTTTATTATAAGTATAGTTGTATTTAAAAGGTAAAGGCGTATTATTAATTCTCAAAAATAAATTGTTATGGTCAAGCATCTCTTCCGAAACGATCAACGATTTCTTCATAAAATCTGTTATCATTAATTAGGTCAATTATCGTTGATTTATGTACATTCATAATACATAAAGCATTGAGTTTTTCGTTATAGTCATGGTAGAGCGTAACCAGGTTTGAAAACTCCGCAAAGTGCTGAAGGATCGTCAAAAATACTGATTTGTAGAATATTTCCTATTCTTTCAGTATATCTAGTACATCTTTTGATTTCAGAATACTTGAGCGATTGTGGTAATCATACCAAATCATTGATTCAGCTGCAAAGTTGCCTAGAAAAGAGCTATACTTTTTTGAATTTTTTTCAGTAAGTGTATTTTATCAGTTATTGATTTTCATCGAGCTTGCTCATATATTCTGGTAATAATTGAAAAATAGAATAAGGTACTTCATTTTCTTCTGAAAATCGATATTTTATGATAGAGAACATTATGTAGAAAGTTATTTAGCTATAGAAAGGCCTGATCTAAAAATACAATTATCAATCGCGTGCAAAATATAATCTAACCTAATGTTTTTTTTATAATGGTAACCTATTATTCATATAAACACTTTAAATTTGTTGTATAGTATATAGTAATTTATCTTAAGACATTCAATTTACAAAAGTTATTAAAAAAAAGCCTGAGTGGCAAATGCACCAGCTTGCCCCCCGCGGGCGCCTATGCCCCTAGTTATTTTAAAAAGGGATTATTTTGTACAGGTTTATATTGATATATCTTTTATGGATACCAAATATGAAAGGTAGGTACTTTAATATAGTTAGTTACAGTCATGCCCCATAATAGGTCAAGCGTTGAACTTATATTTAACAATCTATACTCCAAAGTATTGAAATACCTAATATATAAATTATAAATATTATATTGTCACTTACCTATAGTATTAATTCATAAATTATGGTTTCATATATTCGTTAAACGTTTTGAACTGATCTTTTCATTTTAATATAGGTACATAATATAATTGTACATTGTACCTACCATTCGGCATTTTTAAAATAGAAATCACAATCATTTTACGAAAATCACACTGAAAAACAGTAAAATAGTCTAATAAATGGTACCTAATGCACGGAATGCCTTGAACGGCTTGTACAATACTAGGATTTAGGATTGTGATTAATAATAGGTTGTGTGTAAAAATACTAAATAAGTACACAATAAAATACTCGACAAATTGCATCTTATCTTGGATTTTATATTGATACCTACATACTTTTATGAATGTTGTGTAACCTAACTTTCTCCGTGAAACTGTTCAATCTTTTGTCGAGTACTGTACCACATGATTTTATTTATAAATACAACATTTATGTTGTATGTATCTAAGCTAAATATATGCAAAAACATGCAAAATAAAAATAGTACTTAGCATTTTTAACAGAATATTATAAATTGTGGACATTACTCAATATCACTCCATTTGAATTTTAGACATTACGCTGTTGCCCTGAATATAACGTTTATATTGACAAAAAAAAATGATTGAAATTTGTAAACGTAATTATAGATACCTATACAATAAACAAAAATAATTAAGTACCACATAACAAAAGATATCGATTAACAAAATATATAATATATATCAATAAACAAAACATAACGTAATTTATAGAATATCACCAAACGAAAAATAACTCAAAACGAAATAATTTATAATTTATATAAATATAAATTATATATTTAAACAAAAAGTACTTAACAATTTTAGTTAAGTTGTTGTAATTTAAAAATATTATTGTGAAGGCCAGTAATAGTATAGTAATCGTACCTACTTGAAACTTTTAAAGTATAGATTTTACACACACAAATCCGCAAAGCTATTTTCATTTTTCAAATGCAATTTTTCTGCAAAAACTAATTTAACCTATTCACTATTGTAGTATTAATGTATAATATTAAAATAAATTACTTTATTTATAATTATATCATAAAATATACTTAGGTGATAATATTTACGCTGACAGACCGTGTTTGCTCATACCTACCTAATATATGCCATGATATCTTATCATACGTGCATGAACGTAAGGGGTCTTATAATAAAATAATGATAAAAGCCCTTGCTAGAGTGAGAAGCACTACCTATATAAAGTCAGTCTGTACTAGCAAGTCACTGTACTTCTGTATTTACCTGCAAATACCTACTCTATATCATACAATTTGTCCACTTATTTGTTTTTGTTTGTATTGTAATCATTGGTGATAAAATTGAAATTATTAATTTTTATATACATTACTTTTTATACTTAAAGTGACCGGATTCTTATAATTATTTTGTGAAGTTATACAATTTTTGACATTTTATGGAGTACAATATTTATTTCCATATAATATATTATATGTAGTAACTTATATTCATTTTCAGCGAGAGGCCACAAAAAGCGCCTAACACAGATATTTTATGAGACAATAATTTTTTTTAAATTTGGCACATGTTCTTATCACAATTAATAAATATTAAAAATGCACAGGTTATAGGTAGTAACTTTGTTTTTAGAAAATAATTGATATAATAATATGCAGTGTAATAGAAAGGTATATAGGTATAGGTAACTTAAGTATATGAACTACGATATAATTTTTAGCAACTAAATAATTTGTAAATTTTCAAATTGATAAATTTGTCATCATTTGAACTTTAAATGCTTGTAAAAAATAAAGTAAATATGTATTTTTAATATTTTTCAACTGCTGTTGTAACAGAATTATATCAGGAACCTTGTATTAAATTTTCAAGCTATTTGACCCAACGAATACAATTTTATTGACAATTACAGAAAAAAAAAATTGAAAAAATTGAAAATGTCAGTAAACAGCTCAAAATATTTTTAAAATGTTATCAAGTATAGCTGTATAGGAATTGATATAATAAACATATAGTGTACGTTTCAATGTTTCATGTATCTAGAATTATTCGTTTTTGAATTACAAGAAAACAATCTGAAAATCAATACATGAGAAATAACGCACATAAAAATTTAATTTTAATATCTGGCAGACATTTTTTTTTTTATTATGTTAAACAAACTGATGCGGAATCTTGTATTTAATTTTTAAATTTTAGATTTAAAAAGAAAATTTGTAACTCAATATAATTTGCAAATTTTCTTGATTTTTACGAATTTTGTCAAAACTATATCTCTAAATAATATTGTGAATTTACGATCAACGTTTTTTTTTAATTTCCATTATAAACAACTTAAAAGAAACCTTGTACTTATTACATTTTTAAGTTTTTTGATCAAACGAATAACTATTGGCCTTAATTGAATAAAACTAGTTATAATGGAAAATGTCATAATATGACTAAATATAGCTCAACATGACTCAAAATATTATGAAAATTGTATGGTGTAGGTACCTATAGAAAATGCTAAAATAAACATTCAGTGAAAATGTTATGTACCTATCTATGAAAACATTTTTTAGAGTTAAACCAAAATCGATTTTGTTAAAAACCGATTTTTAGTAAAAAATCCTGTTTTTCTTTAATTTTTTTTTGTTTGTTCCGGAGCTTTTGGAGACTACTGAAAATGTTGACCCCCCCCAAAGTCCCGAATGAACCAACTAGTTTCAATACTAAAGTTGAAAATTGAAGCATAATTATTTTGACTTATTATCGTGTTCAAATAAAAATAATAATTAAGAAAAGCATACATACATTACAAAATACAAAACAATACATTCATACATTATAAATCAATGCATTCATCGCTTCGCTCGGAATCTAAAATTAAAATTTTGGATTTATGGACTACAAAAAAACTCCAAAAATCCTAAAATGCTCAAAAAATGGATAAATGACTTTAAGAGGACGTCACAACTGTATGTTTTGTCTGATTAGCCTAATAAATAACTCCTAAAAAATAACCCTATAATAAAAATGATTTGTAAGGTGTACCAGGTAAGTAGCTAATAATTAATAATTTAAAACAAATTGCCAATTTTTTAAATCACGGTAAATAATAATATGTAAAAAAAATATATAATATATTATATAAATATTAATATTATCTATTTAATAATCTTTTTCTTAAACTAAAAAATGTATTTATTATTTTTTTATTTATTTTAAATTGATCACATTTAAATATTAATAATTATAATAATAGGTTACAATGATATGTGTTTTTATAAGCATTTAAATTTCAAATTTTGGCAAATTATAATTCATAAATTTTACCGTATTAATAATAAAACCGCCGATAAGATAAAAGTAAATAATTCACTTATTTATTTTGATACACCTTATTTATACTATATACATAATTCATACATTATTAATAATTATTATTCATACACTTATTAATTTGTAAAATCTCATATGGGATAATTTTTTCGGGGTTCTTTCTTTCGAGGTCTAAATTTCCGGTTTATTTTTTCCGGAGTTATTTTTTCGCGGTACCGTTTTGTCTCCGTCTTACAAATGTACTACATATTAGCAAAAACTATTTTGGCTGGGACAACTTTTATCTTTCTGTGTTTGTGGCAGTGGCTCTAAAACTTCTGAACATATTGGGACATAGGGTAGAAAATTATATATGTAACAGAGTGCCTACATTTTAGATAACATAAATACAATAAAACAGTGGATATTTTAAAAAATGATCACTGGGCGACATTAAAAAAAAAACAAATTCACCCTGACTATTAAAATCAACATATTATTATGAGCTTAAGAAAAATGTTCAGTATTAAATATTATAGAAAACATTACCTATATCTAACAATACCATCAAAACTCACAACACATAAATAATTTATGAGTTATTTGAATTAGTTTAGTAGCTTATGTCTTATGAGTTAATTTATTTTATTGTCAAGTTAATTTTATTCCCAAACCAGTAACCACAGATTGAAATATACTCAATTTTGCAAAAATTAATTTAAAAAAAGGTGGGTAAGTGGATGTCGCTCTGCTGTACAGTAGGTTACAAGTGGGTCACTGTATAATGGATGCTATTAAATTTGAATTCAATGATACAATATCATTGTATAAGAAAAACGATTCTGAGCGAAGACGGTATGTCAGTCTAGGTTTAAGACAAATTATATACCTACATATCTACGGTATTAAAAAAAAAATTGACCTATAATAAATTCCAAATTAATCATATCACAATATCCATTAGGTACTTATAACACGTTATACATCAACATCAATAACAAACCCTGATACTATCATAGATATATAATAGTAGGTACACTTTAGAAGTTTCAAGTAGGTACCCACGAATAATATTATATAATCACAACAAAATAACTAGGTTTTTTAATATGTAATTTCGTCCAAATTTGAACATAAAATGACTATAAAAATAAACTGTAATTGTATATGTTTTATATTTTTCGGTAAGAGAATTAACTACTTACGTGGAATCTTGTTTTAAATTTTCAATCCTTAGCTATAAAAACTGAACATTTTATAATTTATTAATTACGATGGTTAATAATTTTCGAGATTCTGTCAAAATTCGATGTTTAAATGCTTATAAAAAAAAATTGTGTCTATGTATTTTTAATATTTTTCAACTGATATTGTAACAATATATCAGGAGCCTTGTAATAATTTTTTACACTTTTTGGCCCAACAGATAAAACTTTATTGATATTCATAGAAAAAAAACTAAAAAAAATTGAAAAATGAAAATATCCGTAAACCGCTCAAAAAGAGTCAAAATATTTTCAAAATTGTAGGGTGTATAGGAAATTCTAATTTAAACAATCGGTGAAATTTTCATGTACCTAAAGTTATTCGTTTTTGAATTAAAACAAATTAAAGAAATCGCTACATGAGAAATCGAGTGAATATCCAATGTTGTAAAAATTTGAATTTCAAACGCTCATAAAAATTTAATTTGAGTTTCTTATAGACATTTTTTTTTTTGATAAAGATAGATAATCTTATAAGAAATCTTGTATTAAATTTTAAAATCTTAGATTTAAAAAGGAAAATTTTTACGAATTCTTAACTCAAATAATTTGCTAATTTTCGTGATTTTTCCATATTTTGTCAATTTTTGAACTTTAAATGCTTATAAAAAAAAACTGTGACCAACGATTTTTAATATTTTTCATCTACCTTTGAAAAAATATACTAGGAGCCTTCTATTAAATTTTCAAGTTTTTTTAACCAACAAATAAAATTTTATTGATTTTTCTAGAAAAAAAACTAAAAAAAAATGAAAAATGAAAATGTCCCTAAACAGTTCAAAATAAATCAAAATATTTTGAAAATGTTATCGTGTAAAGAAAATGCAAATATAAACAACCAGTAAAAATTTCATGTATATACGGTCATTTGTTTTAAAGTTACACCAAAAACCAATTTCAATTTTCTGAAAAATCGATTTTGCGTAAAAATTTCCGTTTTTCCTTAATTTTTCTTTTGTTTTTCTTTAAAATTTGACCTAACCAATGCACCAACGATATTCACTTTCCAATCGAACAAGATACTGAAGTCGAAAATTGAAGCATTATTTCGACTACTTATCGTGTACACAGACACAAAAAAAACACACATCATTGTAAAATCAATACATTCATCGTTCAGAATCTAAAAGTGTTTATATGTTTTGAAAATTTTTAGTTACAGTATGAACTATTTAACTAAAATTGAAGGAGCTAGTATTTTACCTACCGACTATTTTTTTATCAACAACAAATTCAATTTATAGATTTAAATATAATATAGGTACTATTATACTCATATACAATATATAAATAAATTCCAATTATGTATATCTAGAGGGTGTTACATTATGGAACAATAACAACTTTA